>JARLTB010000041.1:0-290000 GCA_030141615.1 Unio pictorum | reverse complement strand
AGGACTTGATTCGATAGCCAGGCTGACTTCATGGATCTTGTTTTCATTTTGGGCTTTTTCTTTCCAGAAAAAGGTGTAGCCACTTGCATGCTCATTCAGAGAATCCTTCTACGTGAAACTGGTCTCACTCAAGGCTGCAATGTCAATATTGTAGCGTGAAATCTTTTGTAGGGTCTTGCAACAATCTATTTTTCCGTGAGACTACGGATATTCCATTCTCTAATAAAAAGTTTCCTTCTTTGATAAATTTGACAGTAGATATGGATTATCTTGCCAACTTTGGCTAGCTGGTCAGAGTTTGAAGGGCAGGCTATTTTAAGACCAACTTTTCTAGCCCCTCCCTATCCAGGGTGAGCAGTGCTGTCCTGAAAAGGCCTGTTCAGTAAACCTGGATGCTGCTGAACTGTTCCACCAAATAATTGATAATCCAGGAAAATTACTAACTTACTTATCTGTAATATTTTACACTGACCTTGACCTGTGAGCTGGTTTTCAACATTTAATGCTGACTTTAATTTTGCATTCAGTCACATGATCAAACGATGATGAATTTACTTGCAATTAAGATATATATATATATATATATATGTGTGTGTGTGTGTGTGTGTGTGTGTGTGTGTGTGTGTGTGTGTGGCCTTGGATGTAGGCTGTTGCTAGTTTGAACCCTGGCAGTCATACCAACAGAGATAAAAATGGTTCTAGCGGCTGCCTCAATTTTTACCCAGCATTGAATGGTTAGTGTCAGGAATGGTTGGCCTGGTTTTAAGTTCAAAAAAGAAACTGGGTGGGACATGATGCTACATTTCTGTGGTATGATGCCCTAATGCTAAACATCGCTATAAATTATCACATTTTCTTAGAGATATGACTAAAAAATTTCCAAAACTACCTTAAAAATCCCCAAAACACACACACACACAGATATATGTATATGTATGTATGTATATATATATATATATATATATATATATATATATATATATATATATATATATATATATATATATATATATATATATATATATATATATATATATATACATATATATATATATATATATATTCCATGTTGAGCTTAAAATATATGACAAATTAGTATGGTGTGCCAATAATCAATTATCATTCTGTAAAATGGATCCAATTATGACTGACCCCTTATTGGCAAACCAATTAAGATCAGATATTAGGGATGTTGACCAAATATATGTACAACGTCTGTTCATCTTAAGAATTTCACTTGTCTATCTTAGGAACTTACATGTCTACCTTAAAAACTTTAAATGTCTGTCTATCTAGAGATATTCACTTGTCATTCTTAAGAATTTTACTTTGTCTATCTTACAAATTTTAAATGCCTGTCTATCTACAGGATTTAAAATGTGTTTCTATTTAAATAATTTCACTTGTATATCTTAATAATTTCACTTGTCTATCTAGAGAATTTCATTTTTCTATCTTAATACAGTGGGACCCCGCTATAACCCGGTAGTTGGGAGCCATAGAATCCGACCGGGCTATGAACCGAACCGTGTTATAAGCAACCATGTACAATACCAACACAATTTTGGATTTAATTGCAGGGTGGGGGGTGGGGGGTACATAAAGACGGGTGCGAAAATGCATGGCACAATTACCATTTTTAATCAATATATATTAAATGAGAAAAACATTTACTGTGGTAACAGGAATTGCAGATTTAATATATTACTTCATTCAGAGAACCATGCATTGGTACATACACGTGTCTAATTTATATATACCTGTATAATCTATTGCATGAAAAGAGTATCAACACCGTGTACTCACCAGCGAATCTTGTAACATACACTGAATCCATAATACATATATTTCCATCGAAAATATCCACACAAGGATGTAAAATATTCAATAATTTTGTCACAGATCAATATGTGACTGAATTCAATGAAAAGAAAATAGCAAAAATTACGTAACGGGTGTACGTAACGAATGATGAAATAGTACATGTCCGTAGATTAAATAATGGAAGCTAAAGTGTATTCTTATAATAACTACATGTACATCTCAGGACCTTTCCGTCTCTGAATTCAGTCATTGTAAATTTCAGCACATTTTCCCACCCAAGCTGCTAGTCAAAGTCCTTTGAACTTGCCGCCCAGCTATTGCGTCATGTTCTTTTGATGTACTCTAATACAGCAGGCAGAACTGGCTGATATTTTAACCAATGAATTATGTCACTGTTTAGCTCGGCAGTTCACTTTGATGATAAACAATGTACTTAAATTGATTGATTTATACATTCTGGTGAGAATCTTTTATCAACCCCCGCATTGGCTATTGTTTAGTTGTGTATGAAATTAAGAGAACATATATCGGAGATTATTAGAGCAACCATTGTATTCAGAATGCATTAAAGACAAACACAAAGCAGACACGATGGCTTCATTACTCAGGAATCAGTAATTATAATATTGACACTTATGAGCTGTAATTTTTCAACAATGAACAAAGATCAAAGTTCTCAGTAGGCCCAGCAATTGGTTAGTATTAACGACGTTTATTTTTGCACAAAACTAGAAGAAAATTTGATAATACATTTTCTACAGGTTCTTTTTCACACTGTTTAGACGAATATGAGAATGATAATTAAACTCTTGCCATTTTTTTATACTTAAAATTTTTTTTTTTTTTTTTTTTTGGTCTTTGAGAAAAATACCTGTAATAAATTACCCGAAATTTCGGGAGCCATGCCACGACCAGGTTATATCCGAATTCGGGTTATAGCGGGGCGGGTTATAGCGGGGTCCCACTGTAATTGCAAATGTATGTCTTTCTTAAGAATGTTACCTGTCCATCTATCTTAAGAATTTCACTCATCTATCATAAGAGTTTCACTTGTCTTTCTTAAGAATTTCACATGACTATCTAACTATAGAATTTCACTTGTCTATCTAGATAATTTGACTTTTCAACCTTAAGTATTCCACCTGTCTATTTTAAGAATTTCACTTGTCAGTCTATCTTAAGAATTTCAAATGTAAATCTTGTTAATTTTGCTTGCCTATCTTAAGAGCTTCACCTGTCTATCTTAAGAATTTCACTCATCTATCTTGAAGAGTTTCACCTGTCTCTTTCTAAAAAACAGGAGCAATGTTTGTCTTCAATTTTTGTTGTTGTTGTTGTTGTTAAAAAGATGTGATTTGAAACACATTTTTTGTTGTTCTTTAGATTTGAAGTATTTACACTCCAATTGACAATTAGATTGCAATTGGAATGTATTACATCATCAATTTAAAATAAAACTCAACTGTATTAAGGTGTCAATCTTGTATCGGTCATAATTTCAGATTAAATAAAGAACTTCAGTCATCTATTTCCACAGTCTACATAACTGCCACAAATAAACTTAAAACTACTTTATTAATATTTACATTTGGAATAAATACAACTTGGATAGCATCAGTTTATTCAAGGTCAAAGACTAATATATAGTGGAATTAGTTCATATTATAATTTACGGAAATAAAGAATATGATGTAAACATATGCATTTATTTTATATTAATTTGATTTTATTTTTCTTCACTTTGGTGATGTTAATGCATACCTTTGAACACATTTTATGATGCTAGTGCAAGCTCACCCAATTGAGATCTAAAATTGTATAGATAGGTCCCTGTAAATGTATCATCAATAGTTACAATTCAAACTTTTCTGCCATTGTTGACTATTCCAATTGATTAGATTTTGTTGACTATTCCAATTGATTAGATAGATGCTGGAATCATTTGGTCACCATGCAAATTGTTTTACATTGCATGAATGGTTTAAAAGTTTAACAGTGTCTTACTACAATTATAGATCTTTATTTAAATTTGTAAAACATGATTATCTTAAAACTGTAGGAAATTGTGTCATTACATTGTGTAAGAAAATCTTATCTGGGACACACCTATTTGGCACAAATATCAAAACATGCAACTTTCACTGTATTGTTTCACCCAAACAACGTCAGGGAAATTAACTAAATGTAAACTGTCACCAAAAGAACACAGCCTAATGTAAGCACTTCCTGTAGTACTTGACAGATCGATGAATGGACCGACAGAACCCAACCATTAGCCACAGCTAAATTGTAATTAAGCAAATAATGCATTATGGAAACACAATACCTGGCATTAAATAAGTGGTTATTATGGAGATATACACAGTAACCACAACAATACATCTTGGATACACCCACACGTCAAGACAGCCAACCAACACAAGACATCTAGGATGCAGATGCACTCCATGACAGCCAAACTACATCAAAACATCTTGGATGCACCCATACTCCAAGACGGCCAATTTAAGCAAACAATGGATTTCTTGCTATTTTTGGGAGTTCTTGAAAACAAAGACCATTGCATGTACTTGTAAATAAATATAAACTGAAACAAATTTACCCATTTCCAAGTCTATGGGTTTGTCTCCTTGGGCAGCTTTGTTCCTAATATTGGTTGTCGCTCAAAAATGTTTTGGGGAACATTTTATTTTAGTGGGATAGTTTTTCTTAGTAGTCTCAGGGCTTGTCCATGATTTAAAGTTAAAAAGGAGAAGGCAGAATAATTGTTTCCAATGCAATGTTCTGTGATCAAAGGACATATTATAGGAGAAGAAAAGACAAAATCCAGACCTTAGAGTTAACTAACCTTGATTTCAGACCCATCCTCACTGAAACATCTTGGCCTGGAAATGATGTTAAGATGTTCCATGAGTAGCAAAATATGCTCTTTGTTGTCATGGAGATCTGGATATTTTTCCTTTGTCCAAATAGCATCTTAAAGTAAGAAGAGAATAATAAATTTATTAGAGTCTTTATTTTTCATATAACTACATTTTGAGAGAATTGTGAAAACATATAATCTTTGACAATTATTGAAAAAAAGCTAATTCTTTCCAATTAATTATATTTTATTTTAGGCATATATTTGAAAAATGTTAACTGAAAAAATCATTCTCTTAAATTCATTTTTTGTGTTAACAGTTTCTGTAATGGGAAAACCTTGTTTATGCAAGATTTGCCCAGTCTGACTACCATCCTTCAATGTCTGTCCAATAGTTTATCTTAATTCTTTTCAAGGACATTAACTAATGAAGGGCATCAGAAAAATGTATGAGGAGGATTTCCAATAGTGATGGCAATGTATTACATATAGGTGAAGTGATTGATTGATAAATACGCCATTACTTTTTTCATATATCTGTTTTGATTCAAGTTATGAAGAATCATAATAATGAGGACTTTGTATAGTGCCTAATCTTTAGAAGCTCTAAGCGCTTTACAACATCTATAATGATATGACTACACTACCGAAAAACAAAAAATTGAAATTGGAAAACATAGAACAAGGTGAAAACATTTAAGGTACAAAACATCATTAGGTCTCTAAGTTTGTTCCTGCAGTAAAAAAGGTGAGTTTTAAGAGCACTATTAAAAGGGACCACGGAGTCTTTGTGTCTAACTTCAATAAGCACTTCGTTCCACATCACCGGGCTCTGGTATGCAAAAGAGCGTTGTCCATATGACTTTGTTTTCATAATGGGAACAGTGAGTATATAATTGTCAGAAGAAGAGTGAAAGTATCTTGCTGTTGTATACACATGAATGAGGCCGAATAGGTATGATGGACTGGCGCTTGTTAGTGAAACGTAACACAGAAATCAAATGTTGTGTTTGATTCTGTATCAAATGGATAGCCAGTGTAGAGTACAGTGCAGTGGTGGCGTGTGCTCTGATCGAGGTACACAAATGATGATCCAAGCTGCTGTGTTTTGAAATTTTTGAAGTTTCTGAAATAGATATTGTGACGAACCAGACATAATTGAGTTACAATAGTCAAGTCTTGAAAGTACTAATGAACACACAAGTGTTTTAGTTTCAGCAACTGAATGATATTTGCAAATGGAACTGATGCATCTCAGATCAAGATATGCAGCCTTGCATATGTTCAGGACATGTTGGTGCAATGTGAAAGAACTGTCCAGAGCAACACCTAGGTTTTGTACTGACTGTGTGAATTTAATGTTTATGTTGCTGATATTTATTTTCTGAGGTAAAGGATGTGAATGAGAAAGTCTTTGTGTTGTGATCAAAATGGATTCAGTTTTATCATCATTCATCTGCAGCTTGTTACATGCATCCATGATTTCACATCAGAAATGCACCTCTCTACTCCATGGATGGTTGTATCAATAATCTCAATAATCAATAATATCAATAATCTGAGACAGCTGTGACAGTCATAGGCATATTCGCATATTTCTGTCAAATTTAAAAACAAAAAGTAATTACAACATTCAGTTGCCCTCTACAAATCAGTGCAAGGTGACTAGCTCGGAATGTTGAAAATTTATCCCCTGGTCAATGCCATTCTAACTTTTTTATCTCACACATCAGCATCTAAAGCCACTGACAATGTAAATGAGACATGCCCGACTCTTTCTTCATTTATGATTAAATTACTTGACTGATTATTTAATAACCATTTAAGTGAAGCTTCTTTGCTGCTTTGTATCTTGTTTGCTTGTATTGAATTTGAATGCTACAAATCCAGTGCGTCAAACAGTAAAATATGTTAGTTATTTTTCAATTTTATTGTTTTTTTTAGGTCCAGGTTAAAACAAAATAAAAACCTCCAATCAGAACTAATTGTAGCTTTTTCACTGAGTGATGTTCCAATTAGAACTAATTGTAGTTTTTACACTGAGTGATACACCAAACTGAGCCACTTTCATGCTGATATAATTAATCAATGAATGACTGCCAACAGGAATAAAAACATTAGCACGGTCTTAGCAAGATAGCAGATTCCAAATTGCATGAGTACTATTCACCTTTTGAATCAGTAGAAGGGGAGTTTGTGTTGTCAACAAATACCTTTCTCACTGACAGAACCATGTGCCTGTAGCTGCGGCAGTTGGTTTTGCATCTGCAGTATTGTGATGGATTTGATTGTTTCATGTTCTACATAAGATTTTCCATAGATGAGGAAACTGCACTCTCTCCACTGCTTTGAAAACAAGATCAAATTACCTTCCAAATTTAAGTAGACATGAAATACAGCAAGATATTTAAAGAATTTTTCCTGCATAGAACAAAGGGCATGATGGCCAAGAGGAGTTCAGCCTCTGATCAAAAGATTCATTTAAAATCATTAACAACTAAGAGGTGTCTTTTCAAAATCATGTTTTTCTGATATCCTATGAAGGATGAGAATGGCATATAAACAGATGATAAGGCTATTTATGTATATGATTTTACATACTGAAAATGCAACCATAATAACAACTCATATTTAACTTTACTCATATTCAACTTTTAGATTTTTCACTTAGTGTTGCACCAATCAGAATTAATTGTAAGCTTTTCAATGAATGATGCACCAATCAGAACCAATTGTAACTTACAGAATGAGTGAAGCACCAATCAGAACAAATTGTAGCTTATGGAATGAGTGATGAACCAGTCAGAACTAATTGTAGTTTTTCACTGAGTGATGCACCAATCAGAACTAATTGTAGCTTTTTCACTGAGTGATGCACCAATCAGAACTAATTGTAGCTTACTGACTAATATACCAACCAGAACTAATTATAGCCAAATGACTGAGTGATACACCAAACAGCTAATCATAGCTTGCTGAGTGATACACCAATAAGAACTAATTATAGCTTATTGATTAAGTAATACACCTATAGGAACTAATTATAGCTTATTGACTGAGTGATACATCAATCATAACTAATTATGACTAGGGTTGTTAAACAAAAATCGGAAATCCGATTATCGGTTTTGAAAACGATTATTGGCTTTTGTTCTTACAAAACGATAATAGAATTCAATATTTTGTACCATTTTTGTAGTGAACATTTTTAAAAATGCCAGAAAAAAATTCATTCATGCATTTGTTTAGTGTTTACATATTAATACAATATGGCCAGCAGATAAGAAGGTGTGTTTGTTTAAAATTTGTGAGTGCTCCATGCAGTGTGTTTGTAAATGAATACATTTATTGCTGAAGGATGTCAATAGTTAGTCGACCGACCGGTCACTAAGTTCTTTGATGTCCGAAATTGACAACAATAGACTGTTAATAGCTACAGTCTCTGTTGTTGAGGACTGGTCTCTGCTGGTTGTGTCTTTTCAAGTTTACAAATATGGCTGGTCGCATACATAAATCTGATGAATGGGATAACTTTGAAAAAATTTCATCAAGCATGGCTCGCTGTAAACTATGTTCACAACAAATAAGTCAGAGCGGAGGTACTACTACTGGATTGCATGCACATTTGAGTAGCAAACATCCCAGATTTGCGGCTCCTTCAAATGTTCAGCCGCGATTAACAACATTTATTAGAACACAAAGAAACTGTCCTGATAGTCATCAAGAAAAAGTTACTGCTGCTGTAGCTAAGTTTGTCGCTGAAAACATGCTACCAATTTCGATTGTTGAATCCAATTCCTTCCGTGATTTGATGGCTTTGGTGGAGCCACAATATCATCCTCCATGCCGTCAGACGATGATGTCACGAATGACTACAATGAAGAAGACGCTAATGGCGAAAATGCAGACACATCTAGAACAAAAAGTCAAGGATATTGCCATTACCACCGACATATGGACCAGTGTAACCAACGAAGCATACCTGAGCTTCACTGCCAGCTACATTGATCCAGACTGGACTATGAAGATGCCCATTCTTGCAACAATTCCAATGAATGACCGCCACACGTAAGCCATCAACGCTGAACATCTGGGAACTGTGGCTGAAGAATGGGCTATAAAAGGTAAAGTTGTTGCATACGTCCATGATGGTGCTTCCAATGTTAAAGATGTCAGTAGCGTGAATGGATGGTTGGATGTTCATTGTGTGGCACATAAATTGCAACTTTGCATTAATCATGCAATGGGCACCCATGCCATCACGAATCATCAAATTTCCAAGTGTGTATCCGCTGCGTCACGTTTAGTTGGACATATCTCACATATCCCAATGGCGGAGGGTGAGCTTATGAAACGACAGGTGTCCATGGACAAGGACAAGACACCACTCAAACTGATTCAGTACTGCATGACCCGCTGAAACAGCGTCTTTGACATGTTTGAAAGGCTCCCACAACTCAGATGGCCTGATTAGTGAACTATTCCCGGTCTTGAAGGCGTTGCAGATCATGGCCTCCGTCTTGTCAGCCAAAAGCCAACCTTCAGCCTCTTGTATTTTTCCAATGTTATGGGGTCTCATCAAGAATCATCTAATCCTTAAAGAAGAAGATTCTAAGACTTTGGGAGAATTCAAGACTGACGTTGCTAAGAATATTTCACAACGGTTTGACACGGAACCCGACAAAACAGCGACAAAAGAATGCGTCGTTGCATCAATCCTCGATCCAATGTACAAACATCTTTCCGGATGTGATGATAACTTCAAGAAACTGGCGTGTGATAATGTCCGCCATCTACTCAGACAGATGCCTGCTGACCTTGGACAGCCTTCGACTAGTGGTGATGCAGCCAGCTCTGAACCGCCAACAAAACGATCTCGACCAAATCATGCGTCAGTTATGTTTCTGCTGGGTGATAGAGCATCACAGCAGGCATTGAATGACTGTGACTTTGAACATTATATCAAATAGCCATGGACGATGACTTCAATGGAAACAGCACTGGAGTGCTGGAAACATAATGAGAAACTGTTTCCGAAAACAGCCAATCTTGTCAGGAAATTCTTGTGTATTCCGGCGATGTTGGTACAATCAGAGAGGTTATTTTCAGCCACTGGACATTTGATAAGCGATCAACGTAACCGGCTCCTTCCAGAACATGCAGAGTCGTTATTTTTTTTTAAAATAAGAACCAGGACTTGTTCCATATGTAAACTAATTTGGATTTACTACTTTTACTTACTTTTTTTTATCTATGGACAATTTTTATCTATGGTTTGTTTATTGACTTTATTCCTGTTTCCTGTTTTTTATTGCCAGCAGGATCGCAACTCGTAAATTTATGTTTTATTTGTGCTGTTTAATAGTTAATAAATTTTTTTTATAAACATACAGTATAAATTATGTTTATTTAAATCTCTAAGTAGAAAATATATTAATCAGCGTTGACACTGTGTTGCGTCAACTTGCGTGTATGTACGTTAATGCATACACGTTAATGCATACATTAGCTTGCATTATAAGATTATATTTTTATGAAGGCCAATAAAAACCGATAATCGGTTTAAAATTGGATTGCTACAATCAATAATCGGTTTGCCAGAAAAACTGATATTAACAACCCTAATTATGACAGTGATAAACATAAAGCATCACATCAAAACAAGATAGAAAAAGATACGAAGCAAAAGCTTCACATAAAAGTAGCTGGCAAATATTCTGGACAGTACTTAAGAAGTACATTGGGAGTTAGTTTAGAATGTCACCTTTCATGCTGATATAAGTAATCAATGAATGACTGCTGACAGGAATAAAAACAAACCACAAAACATTATCACGGTCTTAGCAAGATAGCAGATTCCAAATCGCATGAGTTCTATTCACCTTTTGAATCACTAGAAGGGGAGTTTGTGTTGTCATCATTAATTACATTTCTCACTGACAGAAACAAGTGCCTGTAGCTGTGGCAGTTGGTTTTGCATTTGCAGTATTGTTATGGATTTGATTGTTATTTTTGGGAAACATTACACTTTGAGTACTGTGGAATCTCTAAGCTTTGGTTATGATGTAAAATATAATTTTGGGTTATTTTGTAAACTATACACTTGGGTTCCAAGATTAAGGATTCATGCAAACCTCCATAAAACATTTTGTTATGGATTCATGATCGATACAACATTAGGGTTTCATGCCAAGCTCTAGAAAATATTAGGGATTCATGGTCAATAAAACATTAGGGATTCATGCCAAACTATACAAACCATTTGGGATTCATGCCAAGCTATACAAACCATTTGGGATTCATGCCAAGCTACACAGAACATTAGGGATTCATGCTTGATAAAACATCAGGGATTCAAGCCAACCTCTATGAAACATTAGGGATTCATGCCAAGATCTATAAATCATTAGAGATTCATACGCGATAAAACATTAGGGATTCATGCCAATCTCTATAAAACATTACCGATTCATGCCAAGCTATACAAACCATTAGGGATTCATACCAAGCTACACAGAACATTAAGGAACTCATGCTTGATAAAACATCAGGGATTCATGCCAACCTCTATGAAACATTAGTGATTCATGCAAAGCTCTATAAAACATGAGGCATTCATGCAAAGCTCTATAAAACATTTGGGATTCATGCCAAGCACTATAAAACATTAGGGATTCGTGCCAAGCTCTATAAAACATTAGGGATTCATGCCAAGCCCGATGAAAATTTGAGATTCATGGCAAGTTCTACAAAACATTCGGTATTCATGCCAAGCTCTACTAAACATTAGGGATTCATGCCAAGCTCTATACACATTAAGGATTCATGTCAGCCCTATATAAAAATTAGGGATTCATGCAAAGCTCTATAAACATTAGGGGTAAATGCTCGATAGAACATTAGAGATTCATGCCAAGCTCTATAAAACATTAGGGATTCCTGCCAACATCACATGTACTACAGTAGCAAAAACACACAAATATGGATAAACAGAATTACAATACATTGATTACTTTTCAAAATATGGGGGCAACATTTACAACAGAAAATACCCATTTGGTATTTATTTAAATTAATATCACATTTTGAGATTCTTATAGAACAAAAGAAATATACAAACCAATTAGTTCTGGATAAAGTTTTCCACTCTTGTTAAACATATCCCACTTCTTTGCAACAGCTGGGGCATTTCTCAGGACAAACATCTCAGCAGTGATGAGTGACTTGACGGCATCAATCATCCATTGTGGTACCAAGACAATCTTGTCTTTCAATACTTCTATGCTGTATATGAAAGTAAAAAGTATAAATGATACCAAGTGTTTCAACTTTCATGTTTCGTTTATACTCATTGAAACCGGTAAATGGTTACTCAGTGGCCTGAACCACCTATTTGTTGGCGGTAAAATGAAAACAGACAAGGTGTTTTGCTTAATTTGTCACATACTGTTTGTGACAGTTTTATTAAATAAAAATTTGTATCAAATTTTTTGTTTGTACCACCATTCTCCATAATAGCAATCTTGTAAGAGATAGTTTCTCACTTTCTCTTCTGCAATCAATGATCTTCCATATGTGTAGGATGTTGATGCCATATATGAAAGCTCTTCACCTCTGAAGGCATTAATAGTCTCTTGTATAATTTTCCTTAAGATGCAAGGGACAGTTTTTTATACAAATTTAATGTTGCATACACCTGGATAATGCACAAATTTACTAAAATATTAAAATACATGAGCAAAGTCACAAAGGTCCATATATTTGGATAGATATAAAGCATCACATAAGATTATAAGTTCAACTGACCTGACAAGTAGGTGGAAATACATACAATGTAAGGTTCATGCACCTCACCCCCAAATGCATACATTCAGTTTTCATGTCTGAAATCTATTTTTGAGAACACATAATGCTCGCAGAACAAACACAATCTGTTTCCCTTGGTGATAATTTTGAAAAACATTGTTTACTTAATAGCTTGATATTATTAAAAAAGTTCTCATCCAGGCAGTTTTTGTAGATACATGTATTCTACTTGGCTTGAACCAATGTGCATACTGCTATAAGTGGCTAGCTCTGCTTTCTAATTGATGTGGTATTTCACTCGCTACATAATGTGCCTTGACTAAATAAGGCGTACATGCCCTTCACCACTTTCCAGAACACCACAAGCCAGAAAGTCTAAATTCACTTAAATTTGCCAGTGATCAATATATACCAAACTGTATGAAACTTTATTTAGACATTACATAGTCAAATGGTATGAAGGAATAATATTTCAAAATGTCATACCATAGCCTTCAAATAATTTCCAGGGGCTTATATATGAAACTGTCCCCTGTCACATTAGTATATTCCACTTATGAGTTGTCCATTGATTACAAAAGTCATGTGGTTTGTTAGATTTGAGTGGGTGCTTAGATTATGGGGGTGTAATTTGATTTCATACTAAGCTTACAATATATAAGCAAAATCTTTCAGTGACATCTTACAACCATTAACTTGCCATAATGTAGTTTGACTTATTTTCATAAATCAAAATTCAACTTTATTATTTATTATATAGTTTAACATCAGTATTCTGTGATTTTTTTACTGGAAATATTTCTTGATCTAAATTAAATACCATCATGGTGAACTGGTAAACAAGTATATCAGAAATAAATTAATGATATCCATCATAGGGACAACTGTAGATGTGAATGTCTAATATTAATCTGCCTTCATGCTGACAACTGTTTCCCACTTAACAGATGTGAATGTCTATTATTAATCTGCCTTCATATTCACAACTGTTTACAAGACTATAGATGTGAATGTCTAATATTAATCTGCCTTCCAACTGTTTCCTAGACTATAGATGTAAATGTCTAATATTAATCTGCCTTCATATTCACAACTGTGTCCTAGAATATAGATGTGAATGTCTAATATTAATCTGCAATAATCCTGAAAACTGTAGCCCAGACTATTTGAGGAGAATGTTGAATATTAATCTGCAATCATATTGAGAACTGTAGCCCAGACAATAAATATCAATTACAGATTACATATGTGAATGTCTGATATTAATCTGCAATCATATTGATAACTGTAGCCCAGACAATAAATATCAATTACAGATTACATATGTGAATGTCTGATATTGATCTGCAATCCCATTGATAACTGTAGTCCATACTACAGGTGTGAATGTTTAATATTAAACTGCAATCATACTGACAGAAGAGCAGAGTGGACATGTCAGTGATCTGTAATAGCAACAAATATATAAAATTTAGCCACCTGGGGACCAATATTAGACAATAGGTAACCATACAAGTCAATACATAACCATATTAGACAATAGATAATCTAATTAGACTATAGAAAACCATATCAGACAATAGATAACCATATCAGACAATAGATAACCATATAAGTCAATGGATAACAATAATAGGCAATATATAACCATACATTTAGATAGCCATATCAGACAATAGATTGCTATATCAGACATTTGATAACCATATCAGACAATAGACAACCATACAATAGATACCCATACCAGACAATATATAACCATATCAGATATTTAGATAGCCATATCAGACAATAGATAGCCATATCAGACAATATGTAACGATATAAGTCAATGGATAACAATAACAGGCAATATATAACCATATAAGACAATATATAGCCATATCGGACAATAGTTAACAATATCAAACAATAGAAAACCATATCAGAGAATATATACCATGTTAGACAATATATAACCGTACCATAGTGCTTTTAAAACTCACCTGTTTCGACTGCAGGGACAAACTTAGAGACTGTGAAGTGCCAAATTTTCGGTCAAATCCATTAAATAACTCTTAGGTCTAGCCAGCAGTCATTTGTTAGATTTGTGGGACATTCTGCACGGAGAGATATTTTTTCTAATCGGTTCACCCAGTTAACTGTGTTTGTATAGAGCAGTACTGACCGAAAGTGACCTCCTGGAAGGGGCATGCTCTCACGAAACATGTCAGAGTTGATTTGAAACAGACAGGGTGGCATTTAAAACCACAGCATGGCATCTTGACACGCTGATGAAGCGACTTTCAAGGGAAAGCGTGAGATATTATATTGGTTCTGATTGGCCACTGTGGAGTGAGGGGTGTGTTCTACACAAGGAAATCTTAGAATATGTATATCCACTAGTTAAAAGTTACCTCAGTCTTGGAAGTACCTCTGCAATAGAGAACAGTGTAGTAATTCTGAAATAAAGACTCCGGAGGTTATTTTTTAGAGCAGTACCTTCGAAAACAATAGGCTCAGGAAAGACCGCCGGAAAACCCAACGGTCGAGAGGGCGCACCAAAAACAAGAGGAAAATAGTTTTTATTTGGAGAGAGCAGTAAGGAGATAGATGACATACAAGACGGGGAAAAGGAATTGGGAAGTCGGAGTTGCAAGGAGCATACATTAACACAGAGGACAAGTTAGAGTTCGAGAAGTGAGCAGAGAAGCAGTTCGACGAAACAGGTCATGAAAAACGAACAAAGTGGACGAATTTTATTGAACACTTGATTCTTATGATGAAATTAACTATCAGCCATAAAACGGCTTGATTTGTTTAATTCTATATGCCATTTATTTGAAATTCGGTTAAAGTAAATTCTGAAACCACGTGTGTTCAGAAAGAAAGGAAATTTCACGGTGTATGTTTTTTTTCTCTCTTTTTGATTAAATTGTTTATTTATCTTTACGGGGGCTCATAGTTTCTTTGTTCAATAAATTATCTCAGTTTACCATACACATTCTATACTCGAACCGGGCGATTACAAAGTGGGCGGTCATCTCCTAGATAGCGAGTATTAGGGGGAAGTGATTTAGAGTGTTGTTCTTCTAAGTTGTGCAATACCTCTGACAAGTGGGCTTGTGCAATATTGTACAAATAACGCTCAGGACCCGAGACCCCTGTCACAAAGTGGAGAGCTCATCCCGGGATTCTAACATTTTTTAAGCGAGTAAAGTAATCTGAGCATATATTGAACAGTGCTATAATTTTGTTATTATTATTATAAGAAAGGATCGAGTGAATCAAATCATTGTCTGCTATTTTTGTATACATGAATATTGTGCATGCAAATTTCTTGCCAGTTTTTTCTCTTCACATTGCTTTAAAAGACTTGTAAGGATTTGAGATACATACCTTTTGTGTGAGGTCATTCTAAAGTGTATAGGAGCGGTATTGCTTAAATATTCTCTTGGGACAAGAGCAAATTTGGGCAAGTACTGTATTTTGGACAGCTATAAATTACATCTTGTTAGTAGAGGCCACTTCACTCATTTTGGGAGGAAAGTACCCCACTGCGTGGAGCTTGTGTTTATTGGAATTTTGCCTGGTTAAGAGAGGCTGATTGACCCCAGTCAGGTCACTGTTTTATAAGTTACAGTACAAAAACGATTTTCAGATAGGTATTCGCAATTGTTTTGTAGGTATGTTAAGGACTTAGTTCTAAAAGGGTCATATGGCGACAGACAGACAATTGGTATGAGAATTTATATCCATTGGCAAGGACGAGTTAGGTTACGAGGGAGAAAAGTTATCGGAATTTATTGAGCGTAGTCTTAGACAACACAAACAGCAGTTAGCCATTGAACGGGATAAGGACAGACAAGTAGCTGAACGAGAGAAAGAGGAGAGAGAGAAAGAACTTGAACTAGCCTGACTACAGGCTGAAAGAAAGGAGAAAGAGCTTGAACTAGCCAGTTTAAAGGCCGAGGAAAAAGCTAGCATATTACAAGCGGAAGAGAAAGCTAGATAAAGGGAACATATGTTAGCCATGGAGAGACTGAGACTCGAAGCCGAGTTCAGGAGGGGTGAAGAGTCGAACGAACGTCCTGAAACCCCAAGTAGACGTTTGGAAGACAGACGACCCATACAGATCACCATGCCTATGTTCAATGACAAGGACGAAATTGTTAACTTTTTGACACAGTTTGAAAAGTTGGCCCTGGTACATCAAATACCTAGGGACCAGTGGGCTATCAATATTTTGTCATTTTTACAGGGTGCTGCGAAAGACGTGTACCATAATATGACCCCAGAAGACATAGACGATTACGACGCTCTGAAGAAAGCCTTACTTTGCCACTATGAATTATCAGCAGAAACGTTTCGGAAACTTTTTAGGGAATCGTCAAAAATGGCTACCGAAACACGCGCAATTTCACAGTAGAGTATGCGTAATTTTTTATAAATGGATAAAAATGTCTGGTACCGCGCTAACGTATGAGGGTATACGCGAAGAAATTTTAAAAGAACATGTCCTAAGTACTTACAAGAAAGATTTAATTGTGTTTTTGGCGGAGCGTTAATTCTCAACCTTGGATGAGATAAGTGTAATGGCGGAGCGCTACAAGAGCGTGCATGCGCGTCCAACTACTTGGAGTGGTAGGGACTGACCTGGAAACGGTGAGCATAGAAAGACCACTGAGGTGGCACCCCAGAGACGAAATGGTCAGAATGGTGGGAGGCCAGGGGCCGGAAATCCCAGCCAAGTACATTTACGTGGGTCGGGAAAGACACGAGGTAGACAGGGATACCTCGGGTAGAAGGGGTGAGCCAGTGTGTTATGGCTGTAACAAACCAGGCCATTTTGTCAAGGACTGTAGGAAGTATTGTCCGACAATGATTAATTCGGTAACTCCGAATACTGTTAAGAAAGGAAAGACAGTGGAGTTTATGAATATAGCAATGGCTACAGTAAATGGTGAGAAGGCCACTGTACTGTATGATACCGGCTGTAGTTACCTGGCCTTGGTAGACAGTAGATATGTTAAACCTGGAGATTACACAGGTGAGAAGGTGGAAGTCCAGTTTGCTAACAGGACGAAGGATTCGCTTCCGGTCGTTAGCATAGACCTTGATTCGCCATATGTTAAAGAACGAATTCAAGCAGCGTGTTTGTCATGACGTAATATTAGGGTGTAGGTATGTGTCGCCCCAACCTAACCATATGACGTGTAACCCTATCCTAAATAGTGAGTATTAGGGGGAAGTGGTTTAGAGTGTTGTTCTTCCAAGTTGTGCAATACCTCTGACAAGTGGGCTTGTGCAATATTGTACGAATAACGCTTAGGACCCGAGACCCCTGTCACAGTGACCTAATAATGTTTTGTATCTTATATGTTTTCAGCATGATTTTTTATGTTTTCCAATTTCATTATTTTTGTCATTTGTTTTTCTGTAGTGTAGCCATAACATTATAGATGGTGTAAAGCGCTTAGAGCTTCGATAGATAATGCGCTATACAAAGATAGCCATATCAGACAATAGATAACCATATCAGACAATATGTAACCATATCAGACAATATGTAACCATATTAAATAATATATAACCGTATCAGACATTAGATATCCATATCAGACAATAGAAAGCCATATCAGACAACAGATAGCCATATCAGACAATATATAACCATATCAGACGATAACAATATCAGACATTTGATAACCATATCAGGCAATAGACAGCCATATTATACAATAGACAACCATGTCAGACAATATATAACCATATCAGACAATAGATAACCATATCAGACAATAGACAGCCATACCAGACAATAGATAGCCATATCAGATAATAGATAACCATATCAAAATTAGACAATAGATAGCCATATCAGAAAGTAGATAACCATATTAGACAATATATAAACATATCAAACAATAGATAACCATCAGACAATATACAACTATATCAGACAATAGATAACCTTAACAGACAATAGATAACCATATCGGACAATAGATAACCATATTAGACAATAATCTAAAACCGTATCAGACAATATATAACCATATCAGACGAAAGATAAGATAACCATATTATACAATGAATAACAATATCAGACAATAGATAACCATATTAGACAATAAAAAACCATATCAGACAATATATAACCATATCAGAGAAAATATAACCATATTAGACAATATATAACCATATCAGAGAATAGATAGCCATATCAGACAAAATATAACCATATCAGACAATATATAACCATATCAGACAATAGATAACCATATTAGACAATAGATAACCATATTAGACAAGATATCAGCATCATTTGTTAAAACAATTAAAAGCCCTCCTACATTTGTAAAAAAATGAAACATTCTTGAGCTTAACTAAATAATTAAATTCATTTAATGAATTTCAGCCATTTCAGTTCATTTTGGTTGCCTGATTAATATCATTTGAATCATTTGAAAGGGCTTCTTGTCGCAATCTTTTTTGAACAGTTTCATAGAATTTTGGTTTGTAGGTTATTTTTAGAATGAGTAATCTAAAGACATCAATTTTGTAAAAATGTTCAACGTGGCTTTATTTGATTTGAGATCAGAATGATGTTTAAAAATGTAAATGCCTATGCAAACTTAGTCATACCATTGTCACAAATCATTTTAAAATTTATCTATCGTTGTAATGGCAGCAATATTTCTTCGTCAGTCGGTATTATTGTATCAGTTTGGAAGACCTTGTGATGTAATGGCAGCAATATTTCTTAGTCGGTATCATTGTATCAGTTTGGAAGACCTTTGTGAATTCTGCTGATCCAATTTTGAGAAGTTGTTTGAAGTGGCCATATTGGTTGCCTTATTAATATCATTTGTAAAAATTGAAAATGGCTCCTTGCCACATACGCTTCTGTTTAGTTTGATATAATACTGGTGAGTGTTTTTGTTTCTTTAAAAACTTTTCGATATGGCTATACTTGAAGGGAGATTCAAATGATGTCTCAAAATTTAAATCGTAATGCATATTTGGTCAAAGATTGTTCAGACCCTTTTCACAAATTGTTTAAAGATTTATATATGCAGTAAATGGGTATACTTTGCTTGAATGGATTTCTATTTTTATAACAGTAATGGTGTCCATACTGGACATCAAATGAGTACCATCTTTAATGGTCTTCATGGCAAAGATGCTTTCATCTCAAAGTAATCAAATTTTTATTAAAAAAATTTGAAAGTAAGGTTATTACATATTTGTATATTTCTTGCGATAGTGATGGAGTATTGACTTCATATGGTGCAATAAAACATCATATATACTGCTACTGTCTATTGTCATCTAAAGGTTTAAAAGTGTGATTTGAGAGTAATAAAATGAACTCAAAGAATAATGTTCAACTGAGAAACTGAAATTATATTTAACTAAACATGCTTGTAAAGAACACATAGACCCCAATTAAATCATGTCCATGAAATATAATTTTTGCTGTTCATACTCCAAGAATCTTACTATTCTTTTTTATACTACAATGCTGACTTTTTAAACATGTTACAAATCCTATTGTCCTTTTGTCTTCAAAGTGTTTTTGTTTGCTGGATGCCATTGTTAGAAAATGATAAAACCACCACTTTGATCATACAGGCATTTTGCACAGAAAATATGCGCAGATTTAAGTATGTGAAGTACATGTACTATTTTTAAAATTTGACTAGTTCCCTGACCATCTCCAATAACTTTAATATGAGGTACTATTGTTAAAGCCAGTCTGGTTCTAGAACCAACTTCACTAGATCTAATACAAGTGTGTGGTACTATTGTAAAAGATAATTTGGTTCCCACTTTTGTAAAAGCTAGATTGGTTCCTTGACCAACTTTACTAAATCTAATGAAGTACAATGTAAAAGCTAGATTGGTTCACTGACCAACACTACTAAATCTAATGAGGTACAATTGTAAAAGATAGATTGGTTCCCTGACCAACACTACTAAATCTAATTAGGTACAATTGGAATCACATCACATTTATTACTTCCACGAATGTACTTCTAGTCTATTTTTGGAACACTTTTTCCTCTCTCATTTTGGTGGTGATAGAACAGTTATATTGATGCATTTTTGGTAGGGATTTAAAGTTAATTGTTTATTTTTGAGAATATGAGTTCAAAGAGTTGTTGTTTGTGTGTATTTTGGCGAGAGTGCACATTGAGTAATAAGGCCTTAGGGTAGGTATAGGACTGACAGGGGAAATAACCAACTTCTGGCTTCCCGTTTTTTTATGCCGCTTAGG
This sequence comes from Unio pictorum, assembly GCA_030141615.1. NCBI lineage: Eukaryota > Metazoa > Mollusca > Bivalvia > Unionida > Unionidae > Unio > Unio pictorum. The sequence goes on along the minus strand of JARLTB010000041.1, from coordinate 269,244 downwards.
TTCTAGAACCTTCCCGATGCTAGACATGGCATGCACCAAATGGAACCCATCATAACCAGATCGACTACATACTAGTTCAAAACCGGTACCAATCTGGCATCAATAGAGAAAAAACAAGAACGTTTCCAGGTGCTGATGTTGGGAGTGATCACGACCTCGTCATTATGAACTTCCGAGTGAGGCTGAAGAAAATTAACAAGCCAAAGAAAATCAGGCTCAAATTCAACCTTGAACAACTGAAGGACCCTAACATCTGCAAGTCATTCCAAGCCACAATTGGAGGAAAATTTGCTTTACTTCTTGTGATGGATGTTGATGTTACAGAAGAGATTCTGAATCTGTGTGATGCCCAAAGAGACCTAAAAAACACCAGACACACAACAGGGGCTATGGAATATCAAGAAATAAACAAGAATGTCAGAAACAAATTGAAGAAAGCAAAAAAGAAGATTGGACTGGAAACAGTGCACAGAAATAGAGAACAGTCTGATAAAGAATAACAGCAAAAAGGCATTCCAAATTGTGAAAGACCTCACCAGAAAGAAGCAACCAAGAGTCAGTACCATTCAAGATGAAAATGGAAAATGCCTCACAGAAGCAAGTGACATTGCAGAAAGATGGACTGAGTATTGTAAAGAACTCTACAACCATCTGTCCGCAAGAGACCCAGAGGTGCTTGAAGATCCAAACTCCACAAATAATGATGATTTCCCCATTCTCAAAGAAGAGGTGGAGTCAGCAATAAGAGCACTGAAGAATGGATAGGCAGCTGGAGCAGACAACATCCCAGCTGAACTTATCAAGAATGGTGGGGAATCAGTGATAGAACTACTAACAAAAATCTGCAACAAGATCTGGCAGACAGGCGAATGACCAACACAGTGGACCCAGTCACTAATTATAACACTCCCCAAAAAAGGCAATCTCCAGCTGTGCCATAATTACAGAACTATCAGTTTGATCAGCCATGCTAGTAAGGTGATGCTGAAGATCATTTTGAACAGACTGAACCCACAAGCAGAAGAAATAATCGCTGAAGAACAGGCAGGGTTCCGTAGTGGAATAAGCACAACAGAACAAATTTTCAATCTTAGGGTTCTGTGTGAAAAGTACTCACAACATCAACAAGACATCTATCATGTGTTCATAGATTTCAAAAAGGCTTTTGATAAGAGTGTGGCATGAGGCATTGTGGGCCACAATGAAGAAGTACAACATGGGTCAAAAGTTGACCAACACCATCAAGCAGATGTATGCCAAGGCTACCAGTGCAGTAATTGCTCAAGGTTCTGTGGGGGACTGGTTCAAGACTACAGTTGGAGTATGGCAAGGCTGTCTCCTGTCACCCACGCTTTTCAACATCTACTTAGAGCGCATCATGAGCGAAGCCCTGGAAAACCACTGTGGGACAATCAGCATCGGAGGCTGTAACATCACCAACCTCCACTTGGCAGACGACATTGATGGGCTGGCAGGCAGTGAAGATGAGCTTGCCACCTTAGTGAAGAGCCTGGATGAAACATCTTCCAGATTTGACATGGAGATAAGTGCCGAGAAGACAAAGCTGATGGCAAACAGTGGCAAACAAATTTCATCCAAGATTAAAGTCAGATGACAGGAACTGCAAACAGTGGGCCAATTCAAATATCTTGATTCCATAATCACGGAAGAGGGATCAAGAGCAGAAATTTTGTCACGAGCAGCACAAACAATGGCAGCTATGTCAAAGCTAAGACCCATCTGGAGAGACAAGAACATCTGTCTGAAAACTAAAATCAGACTATTGAGAGCACTAGTCATCTCAATCTTTCTGTATTCATGTGAGGCCTGGACCCTGACAGCAGAATTGCAACGAAGAATTCAGGCACTTGAAATGAGATGCTACAGAACCATCCTTGGCATCTCTTACATGGAACACATCAGAAATGAAGAAGTGCGCAACACCATCAGGCACAAAGTAGGCCATTATGAAGACCTCCTCACCATTGTCAAAAAGCGAAAGCTGAAATGGTATGGCCATGTCACTAGAGCCAACAGTCTATCCACAACAGTACTGCAGGGTAGTGTCCAAGGTGGTAGAAGGAGAGGTAGACAGAGAAAAAAGTGGAGTGACAACATCACAGAATGGACCAGGAAAAGTTTTGCACAGACACAGGCATTGGCACATGATCGAGTCAAGTGGAGGGAACTGGTCAGATGTTCAGCAGCACAGTGCCTCAACGACCACACTAGGTCAAGAGACTGATGATGATGATGATGATGACGAAATTCTCAGTGAAAGCAATGATTGAATTTATTTTGTGTATCTCTTATAGTACCACATCTGCTTACATTTTGTTGCACATATAACTAAAGATCCATAATTATTTATATTGCCACTTAACCCTTGCATCACTAAGTAACTTTGCAGACATAAGCCCTGAACACTAAGTAACTTTGGACTTGTAAAGCAGAATAACCAGTAGACTTTGAAAGAACATAACTTTGCCAACTTTAAAGATATGCCTGGATTTGGTAATAAAATAAAGGTTAACAGTCAACTTGTGTGACTAATTCAATAAAATGTGCATATATATAATAACTTGTAAAATACAGGTGCAAACAGGTAACACAACATGTAAAATGCACAAGCAATTATTTATTTACCACATTACAAGAATAATATTTTCAACCATTTCGTCTAAATCAAAGATTTCAAAGTATTATAAAGCTTTCCTGGAACCATCTAACACTATGGTTGTTCTAACTGTTTCAGAAATCTGAAAAAAATCCCTTGGGTTCGTCGAGAACAAAAACACGTTGAGTTCACACTTCGTCTGGTTTAAAACCTTTCAAGTCCTTTTCATCGTCATCACTGTCGCACACAAGCACATTCAAATGCATCTCCAAATGTTTTCTCACATTTTCAATCAACTGTGTTAGGTCACAACAGCAAAATATTTTGATAAACCATAATCTGACACTTAATTTTCGTCTTGGTTCGAACTCCGCCATTTTGAAAAGAAATTCACCATTCGGAAAACACGCTTAGAATGTGCATGCTTGCCTCGAGATTTCTAGTTGAATTCAAGCTTAACTCGCGAGATAATCCAAGTATAATATATACATTACAATAAGGAAGTTCTTAGAGGTATCTCGAACTTGATGTAGTATGGTACCATGACTTTATATAAGCACACTGCCCCTAGACCGGTAAATCGGTCTACAGGGTTACAGACTAACTTCTCCATGACCGGTAAATCGGTCTACAGGGTTACAGACTAACTTCTCCATGACCGATAAATCGGTCTACAGGGTTACAGACTAACTTCTCTATGACCGGTAAATCGGTCTACAGGGTTACAGACTAACTTCTCCATGACCGGTAAATCGGTCTACAGGGTTACAGACTAACTTCTCCATGACCGGTAAATCGGTCTACAGGGTTACAGACTAACTTCTCCATGACCGGTAAATCGGTCTACAGGGTTACAGACTAACTTCTCCATGACCGGTAAATCGGTCTACAGGGTTACAGACTAACTTCTCAATGACCAGAAAACTGGTCTGTAGTGATGAAAGGGTTAATGAAACATATGCTTAATTACAGTTATACCTAAAAGTAATTATTTGCATTTATCATCTCCATAGTCATTTAAAGAATGATATACTTACATTACTGTCTCCATAAAATAATATGTGCAATTATTATCTATGTTGTCACTTAAAGAATAATATGCTTATATTACAGTCTCGATAAAAGTAATTATCTGCATTTATCATCTCTATTGTCAGATAAAGAATGATATGCTTACATCAGTCTCCATGATAGTAATTATCTGCAACTATCATCTCCAGTCATTTAAATAATGATATGCTTACATTGCAGTCTCAATAAAAGTAATTATCTGCATTTATCATCTTAATAGTCACTTAAAGAATGATCTACTTACATTTATATTCATAAACGTTATTATCTGCAATTATCCTCTCCACTGTCACTTAAATACATACTTATGAATCTGGGCAAGTACATACACGCAAAGGTAAACAATCACAATCTTACCTGAAGTAAAGGATTGTGCCAATGTCATTCTGAAATTTAAGAAATATTTCCAATTCTTCTGTGGGTATTGGAACATCTTCTGCCCGGTTAAAAGCTTCCAATAGGGTCCGAGGTATCACCTGCAGGCAAACATTTATAAGTTTAATTCATTTTATACAATCATTTTCTTTATTATTTTCGATATTCATTCTCTCTCTCTCTCTCTCTCTCTCTCTCTCTCTCTCTCTCTGTAAGATCATGTATTCAGAGCCAAGCAGTCTAAATTAATCATACTATAATATTTTTTATACTGTGAATCTGGACACCAGTAGTGATTATATTCTTTACATTGTGAATCTGGACACCTGTGAGGAGAACAGTAGTGATAATATTCTTTACAATGTGAATCTGGACACCATTGATGAGAATATTCTTGAAATTGTGAAACTGGACACTAGCAGTGAGAATATTCTTTACAATGTGAATCAGGACACCAGTAGTCATAATATTCTTTACATTGTGAATATGGACACCTGCAGTATTATTTTCTTCAGGCTACAAGCTATAACGTAATACAAATTTATATAATGGAGTTAAAAATGAGTTCAGACAATCTACATATGCATGAATACCATCTAATAGCATATGTCCATTGCAAGCTTTGTTTGCTACCAAAAACTAAAATATTTCTGACAAAAGCTTTCTCCAAAATCAGTAGGAATTAACAAATTATCACAATAACATGAAAATCGAATTAGGTTATTTACATGTAAATACAAATATTTCAAACAAACATTCTTTTGCAACCTCTATTAGTGTCTGCGAAATTGCACTAATAAGGATTTTTGACAAACAATAACATGTCAAGATGTCAAGAAATATACACCAAAGTTAAAAACGTGTTTTGTAATGGTCATTCAAATTTCACCAATCATTTACAAATGGATAGAAATAGCACAATACCATTATACATGACTAAGTAAAGTGGCTTCTAGTCAAGGATCTCAGCAAGGCTTTGGTCCTCAAAAGGTATTTATGTCTAACTCTGAATGTTTTAACTTAGTGATCCAAACATGATTTGATTCCCCAAAAGGTATATACTGGGTATAGCTAACTCATGGTGATTTAAGTCAATGATTTTAACAAGGGTTTGGTCCTCAAACGATATATATAGCTAACTCGTGTGGATTCGAGTCATTAATTCTAACAAGAATTTGGTTTCCAAAAGATATATTTAGCGAACTCATGTGGAGATTAATCATTAATTCTAACAAAAAATAGCTAACTTGTGTAGATTTTATAATTAATTCTAGTAACATTTTGGTCCTAAAAATATTTATATAGCTAACTCATATGGAGTTTAGCCAATAACTATAACAAGGTTTTGGTCCCCAAGGGATATATATATATATATATATATATATATATATATATATATATATATATATATATATATATATATATATATATATATATATATATGTATAGCTAACTCATGTGTATTTTAGTCATTTATACTATCAAGGTTTTGGTCCTCAAAAGATATAAATATAGATAGGTAACTCATGTGGATGGATGGATGGATAGATAGATAGATAGATAGATAGATAGATAGATAGATAGATAGACAGACAGACAGACAGACAGATAGATAGATAGATAGATAGATAGATAGATAGATAGATAGATAGATAGATAGATAGATATAGCTAACTCATGTGTATTTTAGTCATTAATTTTAACATGATTTTGGTTCCCAAAAGATCTATGTAGCTAATTCATGTGGAGTTTAGTCATTAATTCTAACAAGGGTTTGGTCCCCAAAAGATATATATTTAGCTAACTCATGTGGATTTGAGTTATTAATTCTAACAAGGTTTTGGTTCCCAAAAGATAAATAGAGCTAACTCATGTGGAGTTCAGTCATTATTTCTAACAACATTTAGGTCCCCTCCCCTCACAACCAGAAAGTATACATGTCTAACTTGACTGACTTTTGGCTCAATAATGCTAAGAAGGTATTGGTCCTCTAAAAGTAAGATGTCTAACTCAAGTAATGTTTACTCTATGATGTTAAGAAGGTTCTGATTCCTAAACATGTCTAACTCAAGTGACATTTACTCAACTATGTTATGAAGGTTCTAATCCCTAAGTATGCAAAACTGATATGACTTTTATTAAATGATGCTAACAAGATTCTAATCCCTAAGTATGCAAAACTGATATGACTTTTATTAAATGATGCTAAGAAGGTTCTGATCCCTAAACATGTCTAACTCACGTGACTTTTACTCAACTATGTTATGAAGGTTATGATACCTAAGTATATGATGCTAACAAGATTCTGATCCCTAAACATGTCTAACTCATGCGACTTTTATTCAATGATGTTATGAAGATTCTGATCCCGTTTTATGTAAAACTGATGTGACTTTTATTCAATGATGCTAACAAGGTTCTGATCCCTAAACATGTCTAACTCAAGTGACTTTTACTCAATGATGTTAAGAAGGTTCTGATCCCATTTTATGTAAAACTCACGTGACTTGTATTCAATAAAATAAGAAGGTTCTGAGCCCTAAACATGTCTAACTCAAGTGACTTGCTAAGTGATATCATGAAGGTTCTGGTCCCTAAATATGTCTAACTCAAGTGACTTCTACTCAACTATGTTAAGAAGGTTTGATACCTAAACATATCTAACTTAAGTGTCTATTACTACATGATGTTAACAATGTTTTATTACCTCAAAAATACAGTAATTCAAAAATGTTTAATAAATTCATAATTGATTTTATGACCAGACAACATAAGCATGTGTTCTTAATAAGAATCCAAACAGTGCTAACAAGATTTTTGTCTGAAGTCATAAACCAAATGCTCTTGCGCAGTAACAACTTATTTTTTTGTGGCCAGAAGATGAGAGATTTTCTGATCCTGTTGTATCTTTACTAGTCCTTTGGCAACATATGGATAACCTTTGCAATATTGAAACTATACATTAACTGCTTGCTGGATGATGAAACAATTACTGATATTCTTATATCATACAATTTTAAGTTAGCAGTATCATTGGCCATAGTGGTAGCAACATCAACTCCTTTTACATTTTAGAAAAATCAGAGATCATTAGAAGACAATTGGTAAAATCTCCATGCCATTTTCATTCAGGACCAACCCATGACAACAAAACATCTCCTTCAGGAGGAATTGCTATAGTAATAGTTTCAAGGGCTTATAGACAATTCGGCTCAACTCAAGTTTTTGAGACCAAGCGTAAAGCTCTACTAGTCCATACTCTTTCTTTCTCCGGTTTTTCCTAACCATTATAACTTCGGAAACATTTATCTTGTTCACATAATCTTCAAAATTTTTTTATAAAACATATTATATAAGAATTGTCAAAGTATATGTTACAAATAAATACTTGTCAGTTGTATTTTAAATTTGGGCCGAATTGTCTTTGGTTGGGCTGAATTGTCTTTAAAGTTGGGCAGAATTGTCTTATTTTCGGTCCAAGTAGGGCCGAATTGTCTTTGGTCCGAATTGTCCAATAGCAAGTTTCAAGATGGCTGCCATGATGGCACTATCAAACTGGCATTCTGCTTGGGAGCAAGAATAATAAGAGTTTCAAGATGACTGTTATGATTGCAATAGTTTTTATGACCAACTCAACTTCATAAGAAGCCTTCTGAAGATAAAGTGTCTAGAAGCACTGACAATTGAGATGGACAGCATAGTCAGGTTATGGTCATGTTGAAAGCAAGATTGGAATTAAGTCCATTTAGGACCAAACAGATATTGGGATGAAAGTGCATGTAAAGTTTCACTGTAAATTCTATAAGCAGTCTAGACAGAATTGAAATAATGTGTACTAATGGACAACAGGCCATCTCATAAGCTCTTCTAGTCTGTCACCAGTAGAACTATACACTGAAATCTAAGGAGGTCATCTTCTAATGACCATGATATATATGCAAGTTCAGTGATTAATCTACAATTTCATCCCAATGAGTCACAGGACTCGCATATATTCAAATAATGAGTCCCGCTCAAATGTAATGAGTACAATGATTCTGCAAACACATTGAGATACATTAATATACATATCAAAAGGGAAAACTGAGTGAAAACGATTACATATTTAATGAACAGTATCTTGTCGTATGTCTCTGATACATACGTTATATGTTTGGATTGACTAAAAAGGCATACACGTAAACATTCGCACTAATATTTTGAATCGGAAACTGTGATGATCAGAATGGTATTAATTTTACAACTTAAAATGTTTGTGGTGTTTTGAATATTCATTATCAAATTAAATGAAATTTAAAATACAAGAAATTTTGGTAAAGATGCATCTTTCATTGTGCACACTTTTCTATCTTTTTCGTAACATATAACAGCAAAACAGAATCATGTTGTAAATTAAATTTATGTCAAATTATCGCAAAATAACTAATTATGCAATTTTCTACCATTTTATCTCTATAAATTTATTTATAACAAATACATTCAATACGAGAATATCTCTTGTTTTGCTTAAGAATTAAGTTTTTGAGAACAAGCGTGCAGCTCTACTATACTCCTTTCTTTCTCCGTTTTTTCCTAACCATTATAACTTTTGAAAACATTTATCTTGTTTATCTTGTTCACAAAATGTTCAAAATTTTATTATAAAACATATTATATAAGAATTGTCAAAATATATGTTACAAATAAACACTTGTCAGTTGTATTTTAAAACTGGTCCGAATTGTCTTATTTTCGGTCCAAATTGGGCCGAATTGTCTATAAGCCATTGTTAACCACTTCGGCTGAAACTGTTGAATTTTTGGTAATTTATGTATTACGCTGGAGGCCGAGCACACGTTTGCATCCTGAACATCAGATGACGAACCCAAATGCTGCTGATCAGTGAAATTTGAATTATTAAACAAAATATCCAATGTCCTTTGCTTAGGGTCAATTTTTCATCATCTTCTTTGGAGCCATTTTAACCGGAAACATGAGCGGAGCTGATGACATCCCATAATAGTATACTGTTAAGGAATGAGTACCACATGACCGGTGAAGAGATAATATTTGCCTTGTGAAAAGAAAGTCCTGTTAAACAAAATTCAAAGTAAACACGATGTTGGTCCTTTAAAATTTATTGCGTCCAAAGGAATGCACATATGAACAACTAATGAGTCCCATCCATTATTTGTGTGTGCTGGACGCAGGACGCAGGGGTAGATTAATCACTGCAAGTTTAATATATGTTCTGCTATATTGTTAACAGGTAGAAGGCAGCTAAGTAATATGTCCCCTTCAACTATATATCTCTCTAGGTATACACTATTAAAGTTGATTTGTCTTTTACATTGCATTCGTAAACAAGTACCTTGATTCCAGCAGCCTTGAGCCTCATCAACTCTCTTTCCAGAAGGATCCAACGTGCAGGTACCTCCTCTCCCCAGTATGGTTGCTGAGACGCTACCTCTACAATTTTCTGCTTCAGAGCCACTAATTTGCTATCTACAACTGTGTTGTCAATGGCAAAGTCCTCATCAACCAAGTGAAACATGGTAGGTTTATCCTTGAGATAAGAACGGATCTCTCTGAAGTATTTCTCACATACCTCATGACGATACCTCTATAACATAAAGAAGATCAGCACAAAGTGAGTGTAAGAAAAACCCACTGCAGATGAGTTGGAAAAGAAATCACTGAAAGATTATTCGTTTTTCAAATGTTATTATGATGGTGATGGCACAAAATATTTATATGCCTAAAAGGACTTCATGCCTAGATGCTCTCTTTCCACTTTAATAAAATTGTATTGAGCAGGTTTAGAGAAGAAATCACTAAAAGCTTTTCCTACATTTAGTAACAGTAACCCTATCAGTGGGAAGATCAGGATTATTTTGCATATATTTGGTCCTCAGCTATTCTTTTGAAATAACACATTAACTCCTGAGCCAAACAGCTAGGTAGTCCCCAACAGCATACTTGCAGAGATCGCCTAGAGCAGTGGTAGCCTTACCAGTGCCTGTATCCCTGAGACTTGCTGACAATACTTGGCGTGCAGATTCTTTTCAGACAGCTACAACTTACAAGTAATAAATGTTATTTTTTCAGTCTCCCTAAACACAGTAATGTACAGTAAAGGACAGTAATGGGCTATAAAGGACAGTAATGAAAAGTAATGGGGACAAAAAAAAGAATATTGCGAAAGAAATTATAGTAATGTACATTAAATATTATAATTTTTATTGTAAAGACTTAAATAATAAGAGTTGCATATCTATGGAACTTAATAAATGTATCATTGTATTTCTGTCATCATTTAAGAGACTTCATTTAAGTGTTCGTTTTTGCAAAAATTTTGTTAAAAAAATAGTGAACTGATTTCTATTTCTAATAGCTGAAACATTTCAATTGCATAAACACCTAAAACTAGTATAGTGCACATTCATTAAATGACGCTTTCACACCTGTTACACGTGTCTTTGATGTCTTTGATGTCCACTTTAGCTGCACATAGAATCCAGTAAGTTGAGCAGGCAGCGTCATGTAAGGCCCAACATAATTATCGTTTAACGACATACTGTGAGATGTAATGGTCAATGAACATTAATAGAATTTAATAGTGGTATCAACAGTATTATCTGACCGTCAGTGAACCACCAAGCAACAACCTGACCAGCAAAACTGAAACTGTCAGTGAACCACTATCCGTCAGAGAACCACTAATCATTAAGCCGACCGTCAATGAACCTCCAGTCAGTAACCCAACCGTCGTAAATTCACAGATTCAACTAGTATCCTAGCCATTGATGACTATCCCAGTAATTACACACATGAACGTGACGTTAGCATGGAAACTTCCACAACTAAGCGTCAATCAGATGACAGTGACTGGCAGACTCTGAAACGTCGTTGTTGCTCCTCGTGGTCATTCAAGAATAATGATTCCACATATGTAAATTGTTCGAACAGATATACCAGCCTAGCTGACAAAGATGACACTTATGATCTCGCACTGGAATCAATAAAGCCAAACAAGGTATTTAGGGAAAATGTTTCTGTAACAAATAATGAATCAGCATCAATATTTGGGAATTCAGGTAAGGTTACTCTTGATGGGCCTCACAGTGGGATTTTGAAGAATGAGAAGTTTATGGACATAACAGAAACATTGAGAATTTTAAACCTAAATGAATATAATAGTGCACTACCACGTGTACTGCCTGGCATAAAAGAAAACGTGTTCTTTTTAGTTGACAATATACTAAATGAGGAGAGAACAAAAACGGGTAATAGGAGAGAATTTTGGGACAGCTGTGGTACATGGGTGAAAGGTACTTCTCCCAAAAATTACTTTGTTACAGTAAACGAGAAACTGGTCAGCGTTATAAAAAGAGACGGACAATATTACACTGAAAAACAATTAAACAGTGTGCTGTACTGTCCACTTGAACCACAACGAGATGCTTCTGACATGTTGGTTGTGCATCGGGCATATAGCAAGCACATGAATTCACTAAAATACAAGCGACATGTAACTTGGATAGGAAATGTGCCACACTGTATGACACTATCTAAATTTGTCTCGATTATGGCATATGTTGGTGTATTTCCCGATAGGACAATTCATGGAAATACATTAAAACCAGAATCACACGAAGAATACATAAGAAATACACAACGCGTAAAAGTTGTGGCTGCAAGTATGGTAAAACATGATTAAAAAAAAAATGTGTACAACAAAATAAACTAAGGAGAAGATGTTTATGACATTCCCGGAATTATCAAGGTTGTCCAAAACATTAAACACAGGCAAAAAAGACAAGAACGTCAACCGGCCAAAGACGTTTACAACAGAAATATGGCCGACCACATTCTTAATGTAGAAAGTAAAGTTTACTCTTAGCACCGTTTCATTAGAGTTGTTTGATTCTGGTCCATCCATCATACTGTACACTGACGCACAGATACAGGATATTAAACGATACTGTTTTACGATTGATGGAACGGTATTAGGTGAGGACAAAACATTTAATCTTGGAGAAATGTACTTAACATCAACAGCTTTAAAAAACCGAGCACTTTTACGAACCGATACCGGAGAGTTTCCTATTTTTTTCGGCTCCTCTTTTCTACATGGTAAATCTGACTTTGAAACTTGCAATGCTTTCGTCTCACAAATTGCCAGTCATTTCACAGATGAAGAAATAGAAAACATGGTTGTCGGCTCAGATGATGAAAGTGCGATTCGTAAAACTTTAAAGCGGTCATTCCCTTTAGCGACACAGATTGTTTGTACACTTCACTTGAAGAAAAATGTCACTGGTTATTTAAAAAATAGGGTCGGCGTCAACGTGATAGAAAATCAATTTTAAACACCCTTTTCAGTGACAAAGGAATTGCACAAGCAGATAATTCAGTAGTATTATAAAGTAGAATAAAACATGCAACAGATGTCATTTCGGAAAAAGCCTCGGGTTTCCAGCCATACTTCGAAAAACGAATGCTACCAATACTGAAGGACCATGTTAACTATCCTGCGAGAGTAAAAAATGTTGACGCCCACTGGACAAATAATAATGCAGAGTCTGCAAATAATACCATGAAGATTGGAACCAACTGGAAGCAAAAAAATATATCCAATTTGATAGACGTACTACAATCGATTGTCAGTTCCCAGTATAAAGACGCCGAAAGATCATTGATTGGAAGAGGAAATTTCAAGCTGGCATCCAATTATATGCATCACAGACTTTCTATTGACGTTTGGTGTCAAGAAACAGAAAATGAACGACAAGCAATATTTAGAAAGTTTCTCAAAGACAAGGGTATAAATAAGTTAACAGTAAGGTTGACAAATGGTAAAATCACTATACCAAAGATACCTTCAGGAGGGAAAAAACCTCACCAGATAAAAAGGATGAGAGAGCTGAGCGGAGTCAGACTAGAACAAAATAAAAAATGTGGACAGTCTTAGCAAAGAAAAGAGAGAGAGAGAGAGAGAGAGAGAGAGAGAGAGAGAGAGAGAGAGAGAGAGAGACTTTTGGCATTATTTTTTAGTTAAAGCGTATTATTTGCACTAATAAAATATTAAAACAATATCACAACATTTGTTATTTATAATTTATGTATTTAAATCCGTACAATAAAAATTATAATATTTAATGTACATTACTAAAATTTCTTTCGCAATATTCTATTTTGTCCCCATTAATGTCCATTACAACCCATTACTGTGTTTAGGGAGACCCTTATTTTTGTAGATTTACGTTTCTTTAATTAAGCTAAAATTTGGCACAGCAGTTCTCAATAAAATTACATATAAAATGGTATAAACATTTCGAACTACATGCAAAAATAAAACTGACACATAAAGATAAAATGAATTTCGTACCAATTTGTTTCTCTTGCCATGAATAATCCATAAAAATCCACGATGAATTCACACTGAATAATTAACACTATCAACACGTGAAATTCACTCCATTTGATGTATCATGTACATAAAAATTCCACTTGTCATCTCTATTGCAAGCTAAACCTCGTGTAAATACTTCTTCAGTCTGTCAAGTAAAAGTCTACTTCCATCGGCTGATTCTCGTAATTATCTTCATTTTCTAATCTAAATATTTTCACTAATTTTACCGCTATCGAAGTCAACTTTATTTACCCTTTCTTCAGCAATGTACACTCTATCTATTTAAGCTAACATTTGATTGGTTAAACTGCCGGCATAACTAGGAAATGGCTTCAAATCAACCAATGGTTTGCGCCGATTGAAGTCGTTGCTCGGGATACAGGCATAGTAAAATATTGCCACTCAAACTCGGCGCTCGGGATACAAGCTATGCAAACTCGGCCCCATCATCAAGGCACTCGGGAGATGAGGGAGGTAAAGTGCAACGAGTTATTGAGGCGGCAGGGGTTAATGTGATAATGGAAAGCAACAAATGAGCATGCCCTTTTCATCTAATGTGTCCTTCCACCAATGACATGAATTCAGTATAAGTTTCAGCTCAAAAAGAGTAACCTGCAAATGTCAGTAATGAGGGCATAATCAATCCATTGCTTCCCATAAACAATTGTCATTCACTGGAGCTTGACCTGCAAGAAAACACCAGCCATAAGCCAAGTGAGACTCTTCCATTTATTTAGATTATTTATTTAGATGTGACATCATATCAAAACCAAAAAACTGCTTGTTCATGTGTGTAATGCTTCAATCATTACTGGGGTAATATTATCATTTACAATGCACAATTGTCTGAAGAATAAGTGAACCAGGACCACGAGAACTGCTGCCATATTGCTTCGAACCTGAAGGTAATTTAATCCACAGACTGAATGTGATGTTTTGAGCAGATTAAAGATACTGTCGAGATATTCTACAATATACCATTTTAGGGAAGACAAGCCTTTCTAGCTGGATGTCTTTGACAGGGATATGATCATGAAGTGATACGATACTCTGCTACTGATATGTATAATAATAATGGAATTACACTTGTACAGTAAAAACTGCTCTGAGCAAACGAGTGACCACTGGTCATTTCTGAACATAATCAACATAATCATAATGCAGAGATTGATTTTATGATCTAACGCTCTGTTATGAGCGACTGCCCGCTGAAGAAAACTAACGACCATGATTTCTTGGCAAAATATGCATTTCAACACTGGCATGAATGACTTTATCGCAAAAATGTGGATAAATGTCACCAACCCTTATTTAATCCATGAAAGCAACCACTCATACCATTCTGAATTTTTAAAAAATACCCTGGCTACTGATGTCTGAATTATTTTTTCTATGCTTATAGTGTTATATAGTTTCTGTCGTAAACTAGACTAAATTATATATAGATTATTTCCTATTCTGGTTTCCTGCTTTGTTTGCTGATTGTATGTTTATTCTCTTACATTCATATAGGGATGAGCAATGCAGGGAACTTAAAAAGAAGAAAACCAGATTAATTATTCCAGCACTTAGACTAACGTAGGGCCCATCATTCCTAGTAATGACAGTATCACCAGAACAGACAGACACCACAGAAGTATATGTAATCAGTTGCTACAATGACAACTTGCTTAGTAATGACTGTTCTGATAAACAAATCATAAACAGAAAAGGACCATTCCTTGAAATTGTTCTAATACTAGACCTTGGAAACTGGTCTTTTTCTATAAATCTGCTATAAGACCACCTGTCTTGAAAGACCACATTTTGTCGGTAGAAGGTGCTGTCTCTCATAACAGGTTTACTGTATTAGGAGGGTGTTTTGTTAAGTGCTAGAGGCATGCACATACATACCGGTAACATAATTATAGTCAAATTTAATGTGAAGTCAATTAGGCTCCCCATACAAGTACCTAAATATGTCAGCCATTTGTAAAGGCAGAACTTTGTCAGCACATCAAGAGAACATGTTGGTATTATTGATGGAGAATACTTAACATAGAATTCAAAAACTCTCAACTTGTGACATAGATTCTGGCTTTTGCTAGGTATCTCATGACGAGAGCATGCTTCTTAGCACAAGCAGAAGTAGAAACTGAGGGACCATGGTTTTGCCTCCAATCCTTATACCTAATGGGAGGTCACTCACCTGACCACTATCTAGGTCAGCAGACATCTTTTAGCACCCATTAACTAACAGTAGTATCAGGAGAGAGATGAATAAAATTGCAGTAGATGTAGTAGTTTTCCCATGAATGAGAATCATAATTAAGGACACATGCTGCTCGAGTCTGATTCATTTCAATGTTTAATGTCTTTCTCCAGTTGGTATTTAGTATATAATTTATGCAGGGATTTAAAAGTGTCATAGAAATCAACTTTCCAAAGGCAGATTGATTGGAAATCTAAACTTGACTTCAGCAGATTTGATCTTGCCACATCAAAATATGTTAACATAAGATCTAAAATAAAGTTAGAATTTTAGGTAAATTAAAAAAAGAATGTTTGAAAGAAAATAACAAAATACACAAAAATAGAAACTGCGACAAGAGGGAAAGGACAGGTTAGAATATAAATATAGATATAAAGGGGAAAAAATAATATATATATATATATATATATATATATATATATATATATATATATACATTAATAATAAAAACATTGGTTTGTTAAAATAATTAAGGAGGGTGAAATGTAAAACAAATCCTTGAACTAAAATATCTCACTATTTTTAACAAAATGATTTATTTGATTTCACTGTGGAAACTTTGTCAAATTTCCTCATCTCTGTGTAGATATGCTCATCTCTTTAGCCACATCATCACTTTTCAAAGTTAAAGATTATGCAAATTATTTATTTATACTCACAGCTGCATGAATGATTTCTAAACACTTATGTTATCCATTTGCTTAAAAATTATCAACTAGCCAACTTCAAACAAGCCACATGTTTAAATTATTGCAAAGTGATTTTTTCCAATGATTGACAGCACTTATTTGTATTAATTTCATAATTTTTCAATCTCATGTAATTATCATGTAAACAGTCAGACATCTAATGAACAATTCATGGGGATGCTAGCATTTTGGTAGATCTGACTAGTACATTTAAATGAATCTAACTGGCTAATCATTATGAATATATTTCCAGAACAATGCAGTTATTACAAATGCTAAACAAAAGAACTGATGCTGATATATTTAATGAGGCAAAAAAAAAAAACAACAAAGAATAAGAACATTGTATATAAAGAGCCGCGGAAGAATATCAGTCCTTAGCTATACCTACGACAGTGACAATCATAGATTTCATAATCCTCAACTGATTCATCACTTAGAAGTGTGTGGTGTTGATCTTTCTTATTAGAGGGATAAAGCACCTCCCTTGTGGGAGGGAGCAATACATTTATCTTGACAGGAGATTTGATGTGCACCACCTCCGTTGTGGGAGGGAGCAATGCATTCCATTTACATGAGATTTGTTGTGCATCAAATTCCTCAAAAGAGGAAGCAACACAGTGCATTTGCATACCCCACCTCCATAATAAAAGGAACCAAAAAGTCTATCATGAATATAAGGTGTGTGGTGCTCCATCTCCTTAATAGAAGAAAGCAACTGCTGTCATCAATGTGTACAGTGTGACATCTCCCAAATAGTGTCATGAATGTGTGTGTGTGTGGTGAACAAAATCACTATCTTGTGAGAGCAGCATGACATCATGAATGTGTGTGAGGTGCACAACCTTCCTAACAAGAGAGACACAAATGGTGACATGAATGTGTGTGTGGTGCACAACCTTCCTAGACAAAAAAGGAGCAACATGTTCTTGTGGATATGAGGTGTGTGATCCCTACCTCCCTAATGGAAGGGAGCAACATGCCATCATGAATATCAGATGTGTGGTCAATACCTCCTAATGGAAGGACACAACATGCCATCATGGAAATGAGGTGTGTGGTCACTACTTCCCTAATGAAAGGGAACAACATGCCATCATGGATATCAGATGTGTGATCACTACCTCCCTAATGAACCTGGCCACAACATGCCATCATGGATATGAGGTGTGTGATCTCTACCTCCCTAATGAAAGGGAATAATATGCCATCATGGATATCAGATGTGTGATCACTACCTCCCTAATGGAAGGACACAACATGCCATCATGGAAATGAGGTGTGTGGTCACTACCTCCCTAATGAAAGGGAACAACATGCCATCATGGATATCAGATGTGTGGTCACTACCTTCCAAATGGAAGGGAACAACATGCCATCATGGATATCAGATGTGTGGTCACTATCTTCCTAATGAAATGGAACAGCATGCCATCATTTATATCACATGTGTTGTGCACCATTGCCCAAATGGGTGGAGGCAAATGCCTTCATGGATATGAGGTGTGAATTTCACCAACTCTTTAACTAGTAGAATTAACATGCTGTTATGAAAATAGGGAGGAAACAACATGCTAATCTGTACACAAGATGAACAATGCATCAACTGCCTCTTCAGGAGGAAGTAATATCAAGAGTGACTGACAACTCATTTCAGTGGGAGGTGTTAGACTCCTTAAACATTATAGTACCTCCTTGTGGAGGGCCTCCAACAACAACAAATAAATCTGTATCAGACTTCTCAGACCCTGTAAGGGGTCTGCAAGAGAAATCTAAAACTTTCAGATGATTACAGGGATTAGGTGAGCTGAATCAGCTAATTTCAGAAGGCCATAATTTGTAGTATATACCTGGAAACATCTGACACATTCTGAGTGAGTGTACTGTGAGTACTTGTTGTGGCATCACTGCCATTTATTGTCCTGAGGTTATTCAGGAATATGAAATAATGACAATATAATTAAATGTCATGCAAACACTCACCTACAGTATATACTAAGTAGATATATATTATGTACAAAGTAAACAAATTATGACTCATTTTACCAGACTTTTTCTGTTTCTCACTGTAACCTTTCATTGAATAAAAATGCAAACACACATTCTAAAGAAATGACTAAATATTGTTTTTACATTTATACCAACTCTATCAAGATTATAACATTATATACATGTTAAAATAGATAGATAGATAGATAGATAGATAGATAGATAGATAGATAGATAGATAGATAGATAGATAGATAGATAGGTAGGTAGGTAGATAGGTAAGTAGGTAGGTAGGTAGGTCGGTCAGTGGGTGTATAGATGGACAGACACAGAGACAAGGAAGAGAGAGAGAGAGAGAGAGAGAGAGAGAGAGAGAGAGAGAGAGAGAGAGAGAGAGAGAGAGAGAGAGAGATAGGGAGGTAGGTAGGTTGGTAAGTGAGTGTATAGATGGACAGACACACAGACACACAGATAGATAGATAGATAGATAGATAGATAGATAGATAGATAGATAGATAGATAGATAGATACACACCTCTGAAATCTTATCCAAATGAGTCCCAACCAGGATCACAGCAGGGATTCCAGGATGAGAGGATGGTGTACAGGAATGTATTAAATTCATCCATGTGTCAATCGTCTCTAAAGATGAAACAATAAACATTATTTTAAAAAGTTTTTCGATATTTAATAATAATAATAATAATAATAATAATAATAATAATAATGATAATAATAATAATAATAACATACATGCCAGATGAAGTACACCAACTTAAACATTCCAATTAATCTAAGTAAAATACATCAAAGAAACATCTTAAAGTACATCAGTGCACTAAATGAGAATGTTAAAGGTAATTTTAATAACGTTTGTGATAAACAACATTTCTTATAAGTCAGATATGTACTCCAGATATAAAATTTAAAACATGAGTATATCCTTTCTTGGAATAGTGTTAATTGTTGCTGTTATTGCTGTAGCTCTAACACCATTATTCAGCACAAGATAGGGTATACATGGCAGCCATTATAACTGTTGGAGGAAGAACCCTAGAAAACCCCGGGAAGAACCACCAATCCGAGAAAAGATACTGACAAGATTTCTCATGTATTCACACTAGGGAATAGTGTGTGTGTGTGTGTGTGTGTGTGTGTGTGTGTGTGTGTGTGACTGGATTAACAATGTAGCTTTAACTAATTTCTAGTCATATTACTATGATGTCTCAGTCTTTAGTGTGGCAGTTTAAAGTGATATCTATTACAGGGGAATCATGCCACATACATGTAGCATAATGTTCTGCTCTGTCACATTATCCTTACACCAGGTCAACTAGTCCTAGTACTAACTTATGCTCGTATTATTTATATGTCTTTGGTACGACTCAGCTGGGGTTCAAACCCATAACCTCCTGCATCTGAGGCAGAAGTTCTAGCCACTTAGGTCACGAGAGCCATGACATGTTAAAGTATTATTCATTTTGGAAGAGTGTGATTCAAGAAGAATTATGCATTCAACTCAGTTAGCTACAAAAGTAATTTTCAAAATTCCACGTTGAAAGGGTTTCACTTTTTCAAACACAGCATTAAGGGGGCATTACACATACTGCTAACATATGTACATTAGTCACAGTGAAGTATGCAATATCTGTCGAAAAAGGAGCACCATTTGTATGTAGCATGTTTGACAATGTAGCATATTTGACAATGTAGGATATTGAACATACTGGACTGATCCTTGCGATTAGTTATTTTTATTATAATTTGCTATCAAACTCTTGTTAAAAGTTAAAACAATAATTATTAACTGACCCATGCTATTCAGGATGACTCTTGCCATGACATAAGGTCACTAAATAACAGAAGTGTTTATTGCAGCTCTATTACCTTTAAAGATTCTAGTAAACTTAAAAATATTATGTTCTCACATTTCCTCAATGAAATATATATATATATATATATATATATATATATATATATATATATATATATACACATTAATTTTCTATGGAGACAAGAATATTTCATGATCAAGTTGCATAATATACATTTATGACTGCTAGCATTATGGTTGTCTTAAATTACTCAGTTCTGACCAGGATTTGCTCAGTGATAAAATCTAGAGAAAGTGAACTCAGATATCCATCCCATGGCTTGGACAATGTCAGCATGTATCCATCTGGCATGTCATCATGTACTTGATTGTTCCTGGTGTTTCTCATATCAGAGACCCATAGTGGGAAGCAAGGTATTGGAGGTTATCAACGCCTGAAGTGGTATAATGTGTTCTTGGACACAGTACCATGTGAATAATTTCTATTTAGCTAATAGTACACTTTTAAAGCGTTCAGCCATCTTGCACAAGTGAGTCTCAAACCAACTGGATTTGAGAATTGTTTGCACCAGAAGGCTTATTTAATATAGTCCAGATTTACAGATTCAGCAGATCTGGATTGGGATGAAACACCTTCAATCATGCTAGATAAGTAAATGATTACATTTTAGATTATGTACTTGATGACATCCTAGATAGGTACTTGATCACTATCTAATTTGATAATTGATGATATCCTAGATAGGTACTTGATAACGTTATAGATAAGTACATGCTAGATAGGTACTTCATGACAAGCAAATTTGGTACTTCATTACATTCTAGATAGGCAATTGATGACATGCCAAATAGTTAATTGGTAACATGCTAAATAGTGATTTGATGACATGATAAATAGTTACTTGGTGACATGATAGATAAGTACTTGATGACATTCTAGATAGGTACTTGAAGACATTCTAGATAGGTACTTGATGGCATCCTAGATAGGTACTTGATGACGAGCTATAAAGGTACTTTATGGCATCTAAGATAGGTACTTGATGACAAGGTAGACTGGCATAGGACCTGATGACATACGAAATAGGGACAAGGTAGGTAGGGACATGGCAGGTAAGGAAATACATCATGATAGAATCAAAGAAGCTTTTCTACTGTTAAAATCTAAAAGTAAGCATTTGCTGATGTTACTATATCCGAATTCATTAAAGCATTTAAGTCTTAACTGGCTTTTGATTCGTTTGTATTGTTATTCATTATGGCTTTTAAATCTTACATGACTTTTCATTTGTCTGTACCTGAATTCATTATGGCTTTGAAATCTTACCTGACGTTTCACTTGTCTGTATCTCATTAAAGCTTTTAAATCAAACCTGATTTCTGACTCATCTGTATCTCAATTCATGAAGGCTTTAAAATTTTACCTGACTTTTCACTTGTCTATATCTCAATTCCTCCAGGCTTTTAAACCCTGCCTAACTTTTCATTTGTCTTATCTGAATTAAGGCTTCTAAATCTTACCTGACTTTTTTTTAACTTGTCTGTATCTTAAATTCATTGAGGCTTCTGTATCGTACCTGACTTTTTGACGTGTCTGTATGTGAATTAAGGTTTTTAAATCTTACCTGACTTTTGAATCATCCCATAATGAATACATTGAGGCTTTGAAATATTACCCGACTTTTGACTGATCTGTTTCCTGCTTTGTTTCACCTGGTGCCAGAATAAAATGTCTCATGTGGCAATATTTCTTTTTATTTATATCTCTTGCATGGACTAATTTTTTACTTTGTGACTTGTGGGTACATAATTATCTGTCTGCTGTCTCAGTATCAATAGTCCCAGTCAAAAATACGTTACTTACCCTGAACTTGACACCGTTTTAACCCTGCTGTATCAATGAAACACTCATCTTCTATTAATGCTGTGATTTGCTGGCTGAGATCTATAACCAGGAGATATACTGCACGATAGCTCAGGAAAGTCTGGTGGGTAGTGTAAAAAACATATTGTCCAGCAAAATCCCACAATCCCAATTTTGCATATTCCTCCATGCTCTTCTCTAGTTTGTCTGAATTTGCATTGACTAATTGGAGTATTTCCATCACTGCATCATTTTTCTCATTTTCTCTAGCTATATCACTGCTTGCTTCAGGGCTCGAAATGGCAATGTGAGATTCAACAGGCTGAGATAATGTAGGCATGACGTCTTCATCAATATCTAGCTTGGCCCTAGCTGATACATCATGATGGCTATGTCCATTATTTGCAGTGATGACATGGGTTTCCATCTCCTTTGGCACCTGTTCTTTGTCATTTGACTTCTGTTGAACTTGCTCATTTAAAAGCTTTACAAGCCACTGCAATCTCAAGTATTGCTCTGCATCTAAAATGAAGAACATATTAATCTGTAGCATTGCAGTCCTGTATGATATACTAATGTGGGTTGTCTAATAGAAAGGCAGATATATTTAGCTCTACCATGATACCAAATAATCTGGACATTTTAGTTCCACTACAAAACACAGAGGGAAAAACCAAATTTTATTCACACATTTTATTTCCACCCAAAATTTGCCTGTGGTCAGAATCTGATTTTGTGTCCAGATTTTAGACTTAATGGCTACAGATGTAATGCAGACCGGTCTGAAGTGCACACAAACAGGTGAACCTGTGCAAAACATAGGACAAGGTGGACACTTTTAATAAAGAGTCTTATCAATACGAAATAAATGGATCCATTAAGCAAAAAAAAACCACAAAAGTTTTCCCTCTGCTCATGTGGAGGCAAAGAAAACAATGGAAACATTGTTATTAGCACAACTAGGCATTGGGCTAATGGAAAATTACTTTGAAGTCGATGTATTAGGATGTATTCAGAAAAAGTCCCAAAAATGTGTGTGTGTGTGTGTGTGTGTGTGAATAACTATCAATAAATCAAAACATACAAGAAAGAATGAAAATGTATACTAAGTAGTTGGAGCATCTGCTTTGGACACAGGAGGTCAATGGTTGAATCCCCAACTAAGTCTTACAAAAGACTTTTTAAAAATTTGTATTAACAGCTGCATTGCTAGGTGCTTAGAAGTTAGTATTAAGACTAGTTGTCCTTATGTCTAGATAATGTTACTATTTTGGACATGGTGCTACGTGTTTGTGGCATCATGTCCTAGTGCTCGACATCACAATAAACTGCACACACACACACACATACACAGCATATGCAAAAGAAGGCCAGGATAGAAATAAACTGAATTAACCTTGGTATATGTATGGTACCTTAGCTTGAGACAGTAAATCTGAGCTGTTGTCAATCTGAATTCACAAACGTTTTATATTCAACTATCAGAAATAAAATTGTTTTCAAGTATATTTTACAGTCATATATAAGATACCAATCAGTAATAAAAATAAGGTTCTGCTGTGGTCCTCAAAATAAACTCAGATCAGTTATTAGTCATCAGAGACATTAAAGTTAACCCTGATCCAGTAGTCTTGAAAGGAAAATAAATTTGGGAGTGAACAACATAAGCATAATTAATGATGTTGCTGAAGAGTGAAAATAAAAGAATCTCAATGTAATAATAATAATAATAATAATAATATTAATATTAATATTAATAATAATACCTGTACTGTAAAAATAAAGTTAACAACAATATTGCTAATTGGTGCATGTTACTTGTTCTAAAGTCAATTTAGAATGGAGAACTTGTGTTGTCACATGTGTACAAAGCCAGATTTTGCCTGTCATATGCGTGGCTTTTAAATTAGTGACAGTCCTTATTGTTTTCAGGTTTAACACCATTTCTAAGTGCAAGATAGTCAATATCTGGTGGCTGAGACTCAAACCCTCATAGAGCTGACATGGCAGTGATCAGTAAAGGTGAGCGCTTTAGACAATTTGGCAACCCGGCGGCCACATACTTGATTGTACTACAATAACTACAGATGAATAGATGGACAAACAAACAGAAGACATAACGCCAGCCTGGTGATCATTGTTTTCTAACTTAACTGCATGTGTTACTAGCAGGATGACACTACATATATGTGAAGTAGTTTCTGATATGACTTCAGGATCAATGTTTGGACCAGGTCATTCTAATTGGTGTGAGAACACCGAGGACTCTCTTTAAATATGCAGTGGAACCGGTAAAAAAATTGCTAGAGCTTAAGTTATCAAGTAATCAGGATTATATTAGTAGCAGTAACCATAGCTACTACAATCACATTCTGACATAGTGACTGCATGTGCTGCTTTTAAAATTTCAATCTGGGTGAATAGCACAAGTTTAAAGTTCAGCATGTAGTGCATAATATTATAATCCATGTACATGGCATTATTTTCAAGTTCTGCATGTAGTGCTTCCAAAATTAGAATTTGGATACATGACACAAGTTTAATATTCAGTACAGATTGCTTGTAAAAGTACAATCTGGATACATATCACGAGTATAATATTCAGCACAGATTGCTTGTAAACTTATAATCTGGATACATGGCACGAGTTTAATATTCAGCAAAGAGTTCTTGTACAATTACAATCTGGATACATGCCCATAATTTAATATTCAGCACATACTTCTTGTAAAATGACAGCATACATCTATGACATCAGATTTAAGTACATGAAGTTTTGTAAAATTGATGATCTGGGTCTATGGCCAGAGTTTAATATTCAGCATGATGTGCTTGAAAAAAATTACAATCTAGGTCCATGGCATGACATTTAAGTACAACGTATAGTGCTTGTAAACATATAATCCAGAGAATGACATGAGATTAAGTACAACATGTAGTGCTTTGTAAAATTACAATCTGGGTCCAAGGCCGAAGTTTAATATTCAGTATGGACTTCTTGTAAAATTGCAATCTGGGCCCATGGCATGAGATTTGAGTACACCATGTAGTACTTGTAAACTTAAAAATAATCCTTTGTTTAAGGTAAATATTGCCAACTGATTTTAAAATCAAGTTTCATGCTACATGTACATAGTGCAAATGACTATTACTGTTTCAATCATCAATACTGATACTCTGTAACCTGGGTTTTCTATTCATTGTCTACTTTTTTTAATTCTTTTCTATAACTAATATATGCAATGATCTAGCATGTTTACAGCAGTTACATCGGTTTGTTGAAAGAGGGGTGGGTGGTAGATATGTACTGAACAATATCTAGCAATAATCAGCAGTGACATTCATTGATAGTGAATGCGACTAAATCTATTTGTATCAATATGTTCTATAATTTTCATACTGTATTTGGTTTTTAAACCCGCAAAAGATGATATTCCTTGCATCACTATTGCTTAATTCAATGGCATGTATGACCTTTTCTGACATGACGTCGCTATGGTACACTTACGGGTCCTGGCTAGTTTGTATTCCAGGCATTTCATAATCTGTTTTTCAAAAAATTGTGCATGCATATTTTATTACCCCTGTTATCTACAGAATATATATTAGTTTGTTTACTGCATGATCCCCAACATGGCTAACAAATGATAAAAGCAGAGAGAAACAGACAGACAGACGGACAGACTAGTTACCCTAGGTTTAGGGCTTTGTATAATTATTATTTATTATAGGTATGATAGGAAGTTTTGAACAATATCTGAGACGAAATATATTTTATACAATTGCAGCTTGGTTTATGGTCCTAAGTTTTATCAAGCAAAAGAGGCCCTAAAAAGCAAACAGAAGGATCTGACGATGAAAGTAAAAAAGGAAACAAACCCAAAACTGCTGATGACATAAGTATATGAAAACTCACTTTTGGGCCCCTTCATCATCAAGTTTACTGAAGACTATATGGTTTAAAAATAATTTGCACTTTGGGGTACTGGGTGGGGGTGAAGAACACAGAAACATATAGTGGGGATTCGTATCGTTAAAAACAAGATTGCAAAGTTAATCAAGACTATTTAGAGTTTAACGAGAAACAGGCGATGACAAGGACAGGGGATGACTCGCAGCTATTTATAAATGTTTTATAAACAAATGTCCAAGCGATTTGTGTAAACAAAGACTATTTATTCTACCTTGCCCCTGTAACTCACATGCATGCACCTTGGCCACATGAGCAATGTTTTTTACGAGCAATAGTTTATGCCCAAAAGCTTAAGTCATTAATGAAAAAAAAATGTCTATGAAAGCAAACTTGCTCGATTTGGCTTTTAAGTGCATTACAAGTTCTAGCATGACAAAATATTCCAGACATTCAGGCTATACACATCACTGGCCGCAAAAATCCCAACTCGCTCAACAACTACAGAAAACTTGGTACCAACCAGAAATGTGTTAGTTCAAACATCCCTTCCTCTAATTTTGTTAAACATCTGCATTGTGCCCCAGTTGAATCACACATGTGCACGCAATGACAAATAATGTACTTACCAGCCTGAGGGAATCAATTATTCATCCACAGATTATTCCACAAAGAATTTTCCCAGTAGCAGATCCAACAACAGCTAATGGCAACACTAGCCATATTTCCAAGACAGTAAATATCAATTTTCCACGAAATTGTGATCTTGAAACTTTATCACATGGTTATCAGCTAGGGTATATATTTGGAGAATCTTTAATACAGGGTGGTAATTTTACAATCATTAATAATTACATCAAAAATGTTACAATTTCACAATCGCCTAGGAGAACGTTAGTTATATATTATAGTGACATGGATCTCTAATTACCAGTGAATAACACAGACATGGACACTCAAGCTACATGTAACATTTTGTTATAACAATATGTGTACTTTATATATGAAAACAGAGGAATGGGTCCAGTATCATTTCATTGTTTACAATATATTATTTTTAATTTGAACTTAATGAAAATGAAATATTTTCTTGTAATAAATATCGACTATTTGTTGTTAATTTCATATAACATCCATATATTGAAAGTGATAATACCTCAGTAATATGAAACATTGTTTTATTTTTTGCTTCACATATACAAACTATGTACATAATCATGCCACAGTCCTCATTAACATCTTTGTATTAATGCACCACATGTAAATATTTGCACGTGAACTATATTGTACTAGTGAGAATTTTTTTTTATATTTTAAAGGAAATAATTGGGTGACAAACAAATCTATGTTAGGGTTTTGGACCTAGACAAGGAAATCACAAACAAGGAGGTTACTTTACAATATATGTCTTGCTATTTGGATAAACCTCATTGGGAGACAAATAATGTTAACCCCTTGACTAAGATTTAATAATAATAATGAGGACTTTGTATATAAAAAACAAAAACAAACACTATGAAATTAGAAAACATAAAAAGTGCTGAAATTATTTATCGTAGGAAACATTATTAGGTTTGTTTTTGCAGTCGAAAAGGGTGAGTTTTAAGAGCACTCTCTAAAGGGATTACTGTGTCTCTATGTCTAATTTCAATGAACAATTCGTTCCACGTTGCTGGGCAATGGTTTGCTAAAGAACGTCCATATCACTTCGTTTTCATAGTGGGAATAATGAGTATATGAATGTAAGAAGAGGAGTGTAAGTATCTTACTTGTGTGAACACATGGATGAGGCCAGATATGATTAGTCCTTATGTGAAATGTAGCACAGAGAACATATTTTGTGTTTGATTTTGGTTTGAATGGAAAACCAGTGTAGGGTACAGAGCACAGCGGGGAGGTGTGCTCTGATCGTAGTACCATAAAGATGATCCTAGCAGCCGTTTCTTTAGTAGATAATGAGACAAAGCAGACAGAATGGAGTTACAATAGTCCAGGCTTGAAGTTACTAATGAACACATAAGTGTTTTGGTGGCACCAACTGATCGATATGTCCAAATGAAGCTGATGCATCTCAGCTAAAGATATGCAGCCTAGCATATGTTGATCATATGTTGATGCAATGTGAGAGTACCATCTGGAGTAAAACCTAAGTTTCAAATCGACTGTGTGAATTTAATGTTGGTGTTGCTGATATTTATTGTTTGAGGTAAAAGATGTGATTGAAAAAGTATTTGTCTTGGGATCAGAATGGCTTCATTTGTTGCATCATTCATCTGGAGCTTGTTACATGTCATCCATGATTTCACATCATAAATGTACCTATCCACTCCTTGGATGGTAGAATCACCTTCAGTTCATTGGCTAGACTTGTATATCTGCGTGTCATCACCATACAATTGGTGAGACACTGGGTGATGATCAATGATACTTGATAGCGGCAGAGTGTACAGAACGAAGAAAACAGGTCCATGAACAGACCCCTGTGCAACACCAAACCGTAGATCAACTGGGCTGGAGTTAATTCCATTTGCAGATACAAGTTTTGTCATGTTGACTAAGTAGGACTTCATCCACAGTAAGGCTGTTTTTTGAATGCCAGATACATTCTGGAGACACTGACGTGAAAGCAGAGAGAATGTCATTAAATACTTTCAGAAGAGAAGTTTTAGTATTGTGGCAAGGTTGAAATGCAGACTGTATAGTGCTGAAAAGATTTTGAATTCAAATGAGATACAAGTCGGTTTAGAACAACTATTTCTAACATATTTTTATATGAATGTGAAATTATAAACTGGGTGGTAGTTCTTTAAATCAATATGGTCACGGTTGGGCTTCTTCAGCAGAAGCTTTACAATGGCAGTTTTGACAAATGATGGGAATTCGCCGGATGAGAGTGATATATTAAAAACATCGATTAGTGAAGGCAATATTGGGTCTAAGCACTAAAGCAGCAGTGATGTCCGAATTGGATAAAGTTCACATTACTTTGGTGCATTCTTCATCATGACTGTCCATAACAAATCCATAGAGACCGGTTAAAATGCTCCTAACGGTTTTTGCTGAAATTCTGTGTCTTAAATGTTTGGTGACTATGAGTCAATTGAAATTGTATTGTCAAGAGTATCTCTAAATTGGTATGTATTTTGTCACGGAAAATATTTTCAAATAGGTCCAGAAGGACTTATTTACATTAGTTTGTTAGTTATCTAGAAGAGATCTTTGCAGCTGGAGCTCTCCGTGATCTTAGTTAGCACTGTGGTGGGATAATTTGGCTAAATGGACTATGTTTGTGATGTTCTTCTTAGTGGCTTCATATTCTTGTTTTTGAATAGTGAGTCTGGTGCAAAGCCAAAGCCTCTCTCTTTTACGGCGGTCTTTTTTTAGCAGAGCAACGCTGGTCCCTAAGAACGCAGCCAGTTACTGAGTTGGTCAGCTGTAGGAGGTAAGAAAGTTGTTAGGTTTGCTTGTTTGTCATGCATTAGTTTGGTTATATTTATCATACAGAGGTTTGTCTTAGAAGGAAATAAAGGTGGAGGGTAAGGGACTGATATGTCCAGATGGCATGTAATGCAGAGGTGATCTGATGCAAGTTAGTAGGATAAAAGGGTGGATCGGAGAATATTATCATCAGGTCTATGAAGAATCTGTCTAAAAACATAACCATGTTTATGGGTGGGTCGGTTAACTGACTGTTTTAGGGTGGGTCAGTTAACTGACTGTTTTAAGGTTCAAAATATGAAACAAATCTAGGAGTGTTGATGTGCACGAATTTCCAGGACAGTCAAAGTGAACGTTGAAATCCAGAATAATCAGGTTTCTACTTATGACATTTCCATACTCCATGTGATTCAGAAACTGCGCGGTAAAGACGATAACAAAAGATGTCCTTGTCTCAGACCAAACCCCAAAAATTGAGTACTTTGTGACCCAGAACATATACATTTAAGCAAAAGCTGCCTTACATTGCAGACATAGCAAATAATTGTTAAAAAAGAAATTGGACCAGACACCATTTACATCCAAGCTATCTTCCCTTACATCCTTGACGAAAAAGCAACTACAATGCATAACTGAATTGGACTTGGTCTGTGTTCAGATAAGGTAAATTAGTTTAACAAATGACAACAATATAGTTTAGTTCCTATCACTTTCTTAGCATTTGTAAATTTTTTTATATAGTCAGCTTATGAAAGTGAGGTTAATGATGAAAAAGAAGTAAGAGTGAGCTTGTTATGCCAAAGAGTAAAATTCAATTTAATCTTCAAAGTTTTGATTCAGGATCTAGTTTGGTATATAATAAAATGTTCTTTCCCAATGCTAATACCAGATATATTACATTTGGTGGTACCAAACACACACACAGAGACATATATGCATACACACACAGACAGACAGACATACATACATACATACATACATACATACATACATACATACATACATACATACATACATACATACATACACACACACACATACATACATACATACATACATACATACATACATACATACATACATACATACATACATACATACATTGCTTTATCTGCATAAATGGAAATAATCAATGCTACCAGTATTGTCCCCTGGATGTTTCCTCTCTACCCTTGGGATCTAGGACCGGATTCACAAGTTTGAAACTGTTCCGACACAACTTTTAAGGTACACACACATACTTGTGTTATGCAATTATTTGCTAGTTTGTTTTAAAACTTTTTTAATTTTTATTTCATTACATGCTATTGGAAAGTAACATTGTATGATGGATTTTATATTGTCCGAAATTTCTGCTTCAACTCACTGATTTTTCTTTATTTCATTTTATGTAAACAGCTACTACGAAACGAAATTGTATTTTATGTATCAGGTTGATATCATAATCATTATTACTTGAAGAAAATATGTTTTTTTGGGGTCAAAGGTTTGGAGTTTCCTAAGTGAATTCTACATTACCCTGATTATTGCTTTTTAAACAGCAGGGTCAATTGAAGGGTATATTCCATAAGAAATGCTAATTGTGACCTGAGGTCAAATAGAAAACATGTATGTAATATGAGATCATTTGTGCTTTAATATCTAGTACTTTTAATTGGCCTTTTATGATGTGACCAAGAGTTTTGGGCGGAAAACGTTTCCTTCAAATTATTGATTTCAAGTGATTATTTTGTCTTGAAATAC
Organism: Unio pictorum; assembly: GCA_030141615.1. NCBI lineage: Eukaryota > Metazoa > Mollusca > Bivalvia > Unionida > Unionidae > Unio > Unio pictorum. The sequence continues at coordinate 238,069 of JARLTB010000041.1, read as the reverse complement.
AAAATGGTGCTCTGATAAAATTGTTGATAGGCACTTTCACTGGAATTTACAGTACAATGTATATTCAAGCCTGGAATTATATTTCTGTGAGGCAACAATACACTTGCATCAACATTTCAACAGCTACCACATCTATTTCAGTTTTGAGGTTTTCTGGACTTTTACTGAGTTTTATTTAGGATTTTAAATTACTAGGACTTGTGTCTGTAATTCTTGGATTATTTTAGAATTTTATTGGCAATATCAGAAGTTTTTTTTTTCTTCTAATTTTTACTTTGTGTTCTAATGTAATACAAATATTTGTTAAATTGTACAAAGCTTGTTGTCTTTCACTCTTTTCTGATCCTTATTTTAAGAGCATATATTCATAATACTTGACATTATACAAATAATTAATTTTTTTTTCAGTAGCATAGTTACTGGACTTAACTATACCCATCTTGGACAATGTCCGTAAGGTCAAAACCTGAAAATAATTTAGATTTAAGATCTCCACTCAAGGGTACTACAGTGACTAAGAAATTAGATCATTGGACTCAAGACCAGGATTTAGTAAATTGGATTCCTACCATCAGATCCAATTGGAGTCTAATGTACCCTTTAGGGACTCTGATTTTTTTTATTGGGGTGGGAGATTAATGTATCAACTAAAATGCACAATACATGTGTATTAGACATACTGTATTATTATAAATATACCACCATCACTCAGCTATGTTTGAAACCATCATGCATCTAAAAGTGTTTGGTTAATAAGACATGAGTGCACACAAGATATAACAATCTGGTTGTTCAACAGTTATGCAGCTCTAACACAGCTACTTCTAGCTAACAAGAAATATATTTTATTTGTTTGAGTAAGAAATAAAAAGAAAATACTGTCCAACTGTTACATTAGTAATTTTGATTGACTGCAATTTTTCATGTCATCCTGTTAAAATGTTCAGAGATAGTTCAACATTTTTGTATTAACGTAATGGTTAGGTTGAAATACAAAATATTGTCCTTTTACTGTTCTAATGAAGTTCCTATCTGAATGTGGTTAAATTCAAGCATTTAACATCATCTGTCTTCCTCAAACCCAAACCCCTAGGTCCTTCTGTATTAAGGTTTCCTGGCTAATGGCTTATATGGTTAAGTACAGATACCACTCACCATGCAGCTATGTTACAAAGCAGGTTAGCATGCAGCAGAGGATGATTAAAAGCCAAAGGGTGCATACAGAAGCAAAAAGCCAAAAGAATGTCAATTGCAAAATATTATAATGTTTTATGGTGCAAAATTGGTTCACTAATGTCATGAATCTGTTGTAAATGATATCCAAGATTCACAAAGTTCAATGATGTTGTGAGCTTGGCACAACATGTTAGCACATGACTGGCTATTCATTTTAGCATGAATAAATGGGGAGTTAAGAAGCTGGGAAAACCCTGCAAAGAACCACCAAGCCATTGGAAGCTACTGGCAAGCTATCTCATATACCCCTATTATCCCAGGTGGCAGTTATCCGTAAATGTGAGAGCTTTGGACCACTTGCCCCCAAGGGATTTCCTAAGCTCATTACTATTCAATGTAACAGATGTCTTTACATACTTTAAGAAAGCTAAAAGATTTCAGTAAAGGACAAGTGAATTATTTTGGCAAGCTAACATCATAATGGCAATCTTTAGAACAGTATATATAGAAATACTAATATTTCAATTCGAAGTTTACATTACCAACATAGAATGGTGGTCTTAGATCATCCACCTCATTTTATGAATGTTATCTTTCCTATAGGAATTAGGCAATGTAAATGTTACAAGGGCTTGTGGTAATTATGATTCTATTGACATCATTTGCACAACCTTAACCCTGATAATGCTGAGGTGTATTTGCATTACCTCACTACCTGTAATGAATATTTACTTATGTCTGTGGGAATGTTGTTTAATACCAGTAAACCAGTATAATGAAAACTTTTTTTTAATAATTCCTTATTTGGAGTTGGTATTATGTCATTTTTACTTCTCACAGACCTTAAATCTGAATAACATCCACATCTCTTATATAGGTAGACAAAATTGATTGTTCTGGATACTTTGAACATAAGCCTTTTTAATAAATATTATTCCATGCCTTGGTAAAATTTAGTACTCGTTGCATCCTGGATATTGTTGATAAGTTGATCTAGAATTAAAAGGTGTGACCTCTTTTGGAGTCTTAAAAGTTTTGTAAAATTTGAATTAGAGACATTACCCCAAATTACATTAAAATAGTCCAGATATGCATAAACACAACTTTTATAAAATATGACCCTTCCCTGAATTATAGGTTTTCATCTTTCTAAATGGCCAAAGATTTGAATTCCCATTTTCTGAAAGATGTTTCATATGAATATACCAAGTTAGACTTATCTACGGAAACACCAATAAATTGAATATGAAAGGTCACATTAGTGTTCCCATTGTCAAAAAGAACTTGGAGTTTGTCAATGTCTATCCCTGCATACAAACATACTTGAGAAAGGCTAAACAATTATCCAACATTATGGCCTCATTCTAAAAATGAAACACACCCAATTTAATTTCTTCTATCTTTACATTCCAAAATCAAAGAACTCTCTAAAACATTTTCCATATTCATGGCCACTAATTTGTACCAGTAATCCTAATAGAAATTAGAGAAAGTACAAGTATAAATGCATTTATTTAAAATCTAATTTAGTGAATGAAAAGTTGAACCTGTTTGGTTTAACAAATACATTAGAACTTAAAAGTAAAAATTCTCCAACCTTGATCTTTGGTGTCTCACTTTTATGTATACTGTATAAATTCAGATGGTGCATGTTCTGGTAAACTTTCTTGCTTAGAGGCCAATGATTTACTTGCGGATGGGGTGGAGTGGGATCATTTTTCTATCTTGTACAAGATACATAGATACATGTAATAGATACATTTTTTTCAACAACTGTAATGGCTATAATATGCCATTTTACATATAAATCTGAAGAATATTTGTTCATGCTATTTAATATCCCTTCAAAAACAAATTTCAAAAATGTGATTGAAATGCAATATTTCTGTTTGCCCATGAAATTGATTGCTTTTTTGCATCTTTGGCAATAAACAATATATATCAACAAACAATATAGTAAATCTGGATATTCTCAGATCAGTCTAAAATTAAGTATAAGATAAGATACGAGTTCTTTATTTCAGACTACAAAGTCCATACCTTTAAAAAAAATATAAAAAAAATAATCTTTGAACTTTCTTTCACCAAATATAGAAAATAAGCATCATTACCACTATGGTTTAAGCAGAAATCTACAAGAGAGGGAAATAGACATGGAGATTTTGATTTATGACATACTTTGCACTTGTGTTATCCATTCTCCAGTTGCCAAGGAAACTTTGCAGCATTCTGTCTGAATATCTATCCCCTCTGTACTCTGTCTGTCACGTATGTTCACTTCTTTTCCCAACAGGCGCTTTGTCAATGTTGTTTTCCCAACATCATATGGACCAACGACCATTATCCTAATATTGAAAACCTTCTCTTTTCCATTTCTAAGAGCCTTTCTGTACATCTCAATGGATATTGGATCCATATTTAGGACCTCTGATGGAATGACTGGATCTGAAACAGAATGATGGCATTCAATGCAGGATTTATACTAATTTTAATGATAGATTTTACACCCTATTAATTAAATCAAATATATGAAAATTAAATATTATATTTTAAAGCCCTAGCTATATTTCTTCTCTAAATAATTCCTATATTAACATAGGTGGAAAGGGTCTTGCATGTTACTGAACAACATATAACAAGGGTTACAACAGTGGTCAACTAATGACCAGTGACCCACACTCCTAACATAACACCACAATGGCCAAATAAAAACCACAGTGAAGCATTGCTCCAGATATACCACCAACAATAGCCAACTAATGACCACAGTTAAACATGCTCCTGATACCTACCACAATATCAAAACTAATGACAATGAAGCATGATTTTGACATATCACCACAAAGGCCAACTATTGATCAGTGAAACATGATCTTGTAATACCACCACAATGGCCAACTAATGACCAGTGAAACATATTCCTGATACACCTCCACACTGTCCAACTTTTGACTACAGTCAGTTTATCCTTTAAGGCTTCAAGACAGTAAAAAAAACCTTGTTGTCAAAACTGAGTAAAAAAACTAAAGCAAACTTTGGTATTAAAACTGGGGGTCAAATGAAAAATTTGGGAGTCTCTGAAGTACAAATGAGGGTAAAGGTAAACGCTAATAGTGAAACTGTCTCAACATACTACTGTGAAACATCCCATTGATATCATAACACCACAATAACCAACTAATGACCACAGTGAAACATCCCATTGATATCATAACACCACAATAGCCAACTAATGACCACAATGAAACATCCCATTGATATCACAACACCACAATAGCCAACTAATGACCACAGTGAAACATCCCCTTGATATCACAACACCACAATAGACAACTAATGGCCACAGCAATACATGCTCTTGATACACCATCTGTTTTTGAAATATTTTAAACAAATCAATCCTGAGAAAAATCTAGCAACAAACTAAGATGAAAGAAAGTGGGGCAGAAAGGGGAGGGAGGAGTCAACAATTATTAAATACATTATTGGCTATAAAAATGAATTGACCTTCATGGATACATACTGAAATTGCCAACCCATGATGATCTATGTGGTATTGAACCCATTATCCTTGGATTTCTCAGTCAAGTGCTTAATCAAGTATCACGACTCCTTGAATTGACTGAATTTAATTGTATTGGAAGAATTTATTGATAATATTACAAAACACTTTATGATTACTATCTCACAGAGTGATATATATTTGATACACACCTGTCCAATGGTATAGCTATGGTATTAAATTCAAATACAGTAAAAAGAAAACCAATGTTGTGCATGCAAGATATATGTACACTAATTTTAGAGAGACTAAGGACAAAAAAATAACATAATGTACCGAGTAATATTTTTTATTTTGCAATGAGATAATCTTATTTGCATTACAACTCTAGTGTACACTCATCTTTGCCACCATCAGAAAAAATACCAATTTTTTTTTAAGCCAACAAATCCATTACTTAACACATTCTGTATTTGCAGAAATTTTCCGTTTTTAAATTAGAGATCTAAAAACGTATTTGTATCATTTTGGTACACATAAAAATAGATTTACTATCAAAGTAAAATGGGTGCATTATGGGATAGGCCGATACAGCAAATTTTGAATCAATTCTAAATGACGTTTAATAAATATTACGTTCTAGCACAATTATTTCTAAAGATTTTACGATTATATTTCACGGACTGAAATTCTGACTCTCATAGCACGGATAATATTGTTGTAGTTTATAAAAGTATATACAATTAATAGTCTATATCAAATACTTGAAATAAATAATCATAGAATAGAATCTCGCAGCCGCTAAAAAATATTTTGTTCGTATTTTTGCATGTATGCTTTGCCCCTTTTAATTTAATTTAATTTATTTATTTGTGTCCTTTTCTTGAACTATAGCAAACAAACCTTTATAAAGATAATGTTCGGTTTATTTCGTTTGTTAAATATAAATATTTCTTGCAAAATTGACCTGTGACAATAAATGCGCGATACACAACCAGTAAACATTTCCAGACGCCAACCGCTCTAAACTGGATTGAGAGGCACGCGCCACGATGAAAAGCGACACCTGGTGGGACTATTTTGTTTACTGCCCTAGACTGGTAATGGCTTCTCAACCCGGTCGTAGTTGTCCATAACTATTTTTTATTTTTGTCTGTAAATTTTGGTTGATAAATAGAAAATACCTGACTTAACAGTAAGGAAATAGAAATACATAGATAAAGCAATATTAATATTAAATTTAATAACAACAAATATAATTTTATTTCAACTTAACATTAATATAGGCGACACTACATAACGAAACTGACATCTTTTTTTCTAAATTTAAATTAAAATGTTTGAAATTTTCAGTAAATCAAGTTTGTAATTTTATTTGTGATGTCAAGTAATAATTAATGTCACTAAAATAAATTAAATTATGTCAATAATGTAAATCAAATAAAATAAATTATGGTAATATAAAAGAAATATGGATTACCTGGGTACTGTGTCCTGTATCTAGTGATTTGATTACTCCATAAGCTTGTTACATACAGAAGTCCTTCATCACAGAATATGGCCAATGGACCACGTGGTATTCCCTGTGTTCTGACAATGGACACTAGTTGACATTCAGACGTAAGGTGGTGAATACAGGAATAAGGGTTATCAATGTTACACACAAACAGACTTCCCTGTTGGTCTATAGCGATGCCTCTGGGTGACTTCAAATCTTTATGTTTGTATCTATATTTATATTTACTGGGATTCTGGACATCGTAGCCATATACACCAGTATCAGGGGATCCAACATCACACGAAATGTAAATAATGTTATGTTTTGCCGTAATGAAACTTGACGACCAGGACTTCACTTTACAAATCTGGTGAATGGTGCCAACAACACGTCCATCATTACTGGACACAATACACCAACACAACGTCTTTTCCTTGACACCACACACAACAAGACCCCCATTGAATGACACAACACCATCATACCTATCCAGTCCTCCCTGTACACGTAAATCCCTAGTCCATCGTATAACAGGTGTGGTATGTGTGGACATAATTTTTATCAGACCGTTGTTAAGAATCACTGCGATTTCCGAGTCGTTGATAAGACAGACGGCTCTTGGTACTGACTCCAGTCCGTCTGACTTGTACAGTAATCGTCCATCTTGGAGTCCGTGAATCCCGACTTTATCGTCTTTCCCGTCTATGACGAATATCTTGTTACTAACAACCACGATACCTCGATACCAGGGATACTTGTTGGCTGTGGAAATAAAGTGATATACACATTAATAGACATCTACACAAAAATACCAATATGGAGACCTATATTAACATAATAAATAACTTATATACGTCGTCTTATCGTTACGATAAATTTAATTTCTGACAATAGACAAATTTTCATCGACATCTTTTGATTAGTATCATATTTACCGACACATAAATAAACGCTTAAATAAGGGATACACATTTACACAGACATATGTAACTATTATCATTTCTTTAGACACGAAAATATAAAATATAAACAATTAAAAAACGCTTTATTAATCATTTAATTATATATTTAACCTTAAGTAAAGTCCACCTAAACATCGGACAGTTATTATCGTCAAAGAAAACGTTTTATTATTTATTAAATTATATATATGACCTTAAGTAAAGTCCACTTTAAACATCTGACAGTTACAATCGTAGTAAAGGTGTTATCGTTATCGTCGTCTTTATTATAATTATTTTAGTAAATCACACAGGCCATGTTAAATGTATTTTGTTTTTACCAGTAAGTATATTATTCTTGTTTGTACAGTACTTTAGTAGAGATTTCAACTGTGTCTTCAGTTGGACATTTCTACTGTGTTAACAAAAATAATACGGTAAACAGTTAACGATAAGAAATAGTGTGGTAGTTACTAATTCTGGGTGACAACTACTCAGTTCAAGCGTAATAAAAAACTTACATACGTCGTCTTATCATTACAATGGATTTAATTATATTTCTGACAACAACTCTGTACCAGGGGTGACGGTCAGATGTGGAATTTAATACAGACCTTAATATAACATATATTTTCACAACAATTACTGACATTTATACCTATATTAATGGATATGCATTTAATTAATGCATATAAATTTAGTCTATTATAATAACTATCTAACAAGAGTCGTCATCATTATCGTCTACTTGATAGTATTATTACAGAAGGTTTTATAGCAGACATCATATAGAACCCATAAGCACGCTATTGTAGTTCTGTACAGTTTTTACAGTAAACTGAAGATACAAACAACAGTGCGTTAACAAGTTCTGTGTGGGAACTGCCATTGTCCCTCAAATTTTCAAAATCTTTAGCGTGATATGTGCGTGAGTACATGTGTAACATATAATAACGAACCCAACATCGTTAAAACTAAGCATTATTGACTATCATTTCAATAATATTGAAAATCATTTTATTCTAATATCATAATGTATTGTAATAAATAAATAAGGTAATAGACAATATCCTGGAACTCGTGAATGTTTTCTTTCGAAAATATAAAGAATTTAGTCCTGATAAATTAAATTTTCTTTCGTTCTTAGAAAACGTGTTTAACCATATTATATGACGCTGGCCACAAAGCTGATGGCTGGATAAAAATTAATTGCAATAATAATAATAATAATAATAATAATAATAATAATAAATCATTGATGTAATATTGTATTGTCATATGCAACATTTCTTCGTATCTCTATAGTGTACTACTCCCTGCATTTCAATGAAAATCCCTGTTGGCAAAAGCTTCCATTCATTCCTTCTTTATTTTATCGTCTGCTAAATATTCATCACAGCGGGCTTTCTTACTTGTGTTATGATACTGACATTGCTAAGAACGCTGGCGGAAACTTACAACATGGATAAATCTGTGCCTTTTGGAACATTTATTACATTAAGTTTAGGTTCCGTTTGATACAGTCTGTACTTTAGAGCGATTTAAGTGTAAAATGTGAAGATTTGTTGCAAAAACGTTTGAGGGAAAGGTAAGGGATTCTTTTCTTGCAGTGCTAGAGCACAATGCTGATGATGTTACAAGGCAGCCAGCGCGCGATATGCGTCACAAGATCTACGGTAGAGCGTTTCCTATTGTACAACATAAACGCCGCATACTACAATACTCTGAGAAAAATATCAGTCAAAATGAGAAATAGAACGGAAAACAAATTATATACAACCATATGATTTAATGTGTGTGCAAGTAATAGTAGGTTTTGCTATTTAACATATAACATTTAACATTTATATTTAACATATAAAACAAACAATAAGTATAGATATAAACTGAGCCAGAGCTAAGGACTAACTGGTGCAGCTTTTGTTTACTTTTCTGAAGATTGATTTCTGTAATTTCTATCCCACACGGTTACTAGAAATACCGAAATAAACTGGGGAAAAAACACGAATTACACATGTATTTACATGTTCTCTGTATATATCGGTTTCCACACAAACATTATTTTCTATTTTGATTTAATAATAATATAAATGAAAATTAAAATATGATTTATGTGATTTTGATACGAATTGTTTACTTTTTCCTAGTCATAGCACGCGACACTTGGTCGTACTTTATTGGATAGTTTGACCGTTCTATAACAGTGATGTTTTGATAACGCTTGATCGTTCCGGAACGAATGTAATCTCCAGAACGGATGGGGTAAGTCGGCTAATTCATATTGTTTCTAGTCGCTTAATTAATGTTTTAATTGACTGCACTGCAAATACATTTATTGTACTCGGTTCGATCTCATTTCTTATTCAAGTTAAGAAGACAATCTTTTTTGTGTAAGTCGCTTAATTCGAACGGACAGTGAAAGTCGGCTTAAATCATCTTTTAAGTTGCTTATTTCATTTTCGAATTCACTGCACACACTTTATTGTTATACCTTCGAACCCATTGTTTACTCAAGTTAAATCGAAATGTCGCGCACATTAAAGAAAAGGCACCCTTTTGCTCAACGTTGTCATTATTCGTTAATTGCTCACTTACAGAAATCACGCCCTACTTTGATTATGAGCACATTTCATAACTGAGAAGTACATGTCTTGATATACAAGCGTTATATAATACTGATATTATCACATACACAAACATACGCAACAAGGATGGATCAATATCCATGTATTATTTGTTCCAGTGAATGTAAAATTGACACTTTGCAATGCACAAACCGTCGACAATGGATCCACAGTGATTGTATTTCCATGAGAGCAAAAGACTTGAGTTCATGGTCTCGCGATTACTTGGCGTTTCTTTGCACGACGTGTTCTTTCAATTGAGATCTATATGATGCTTGACAAGCCTTACAGTAGCAATACAAATTTATGTTCTCTCTTTTGATAGATAAACAGATACCTTGATGAATGACATATTGCTTGTAGTTATTATTCTTCAAATACATATTATATTCGTGCCGTTTTTCTCATTGAATCGAATGTACGTGTTTGCGACAATACCTTTCCTGTATCTCTCTATATATCCATATATATAGTCTGTCCATTCAGTACTTTATTAATGTTATATTCATTTGAATTGAATGACTTACTTATTTTCAAGCGTTCTTCAGTCGAGAAAAATAAATCAAAATGTTTTATTATTGCCTGCGCAAAACTTCGAGTGAACAAATCAAATATTAAATGTATTGATTCTAATCGCATTTTGCAGTTAATATTCTTTGTTTATATTTGCTCTTACCATTTGGGGAGTGAGGACTCTAATATGTTCATGCTTTCTACTAAATCCCCGTTTGTAATTGCAATTGACAAAGTTTCATAAAATAAATGATTTAAACTATATGTACATAACCTTTATCTGGCCAATCTTGCCCTCTCGCCATACTTAATCCATTAATATACCTTCCTCAATGTGTCCTGCACACGTTCTTTTATTCATTTTTAATTAACTACACATCCTTTATTGTCTTTCCCGTGATCACATTTTTTATTCAAACTAGAATAACAATGTCCAGCACACTAAAGAAACGGCCACGATTTTGATAGCGGATGTGGCTATGCATACGTAAGTTATAAGGTAAAGCAAACAAGAATTTCAATTAAAATATTTAAATGACTCTGTAAAAAATATATTTCCAAGTTGCTGACAGCTTTTCATTTGACGGAAAAGAATGCCCTGACCAATGCTGCAAAGTCAGAAAGTAAGCTCATCACCAACGGGATTTTGATTCCAGAATCAGAGCACATGTCTACCTATGGATCGAAATATGCAGTTTATGTGGAAATTTTAAAAATGTTTAATCCGGCAATTTTATTTAAACTTGTACCAATGTCAGTTTGTGGGGACTGTAACTTTTTATATAGATGCAGTTTCTAGAGCACTGACTGGTTCAGAAAACCTTCACGAACTATTGCGACTACGAACTACAATATAAGTGATATTGAATCCTATTTACTATGATGAAAAGTCTAACAGTTATGTAGATTTGAGCTGTGGTAATCGCATCGTTCTTAGTAAATATTCAAAGCTTGTGAAATACGCTGTTGTTGCTGGTTCCTACTCGGAAATGGCGTACATTTATGAACTACGTGCCGGCATCTCCAAACCCATTCGTTCTTATTATCCGCCACAGTTACAAACCGAGTCACAACCTTTTAATCGTAAGGTTGTTGGAAGGGCAGTGAACCGATCCGCATCTCCCGCAGTAGGCATAATGTGGACTCACATGTACGTCCCAGAAAGAACTAACGGGTTTATACCCAATCACTTTGTGCCTCTGGTATATGAAAACAAGCATCATCATTTTTGGTATCATCATCAGGCAGAGGACACAGAGCAGGCAGGACCAGACTCCACTAGGCTGACGGTGACTCAGCGACCGCAGATAACTGAAGTCCATAGGCGTGATAACAGAATAAACTCACCCATAGGAACTTCAAGGGACCTGTACGATATACTATAAGGAGTGCAATGCACCATAGTTCGACAGAAATACCACTGTGAGATCAGCGGGTTACCAAACAAGCCACCCTGGAGTAAGAATTCTACAAGACTGGCACATAGGAAAATGGCGGCTGCCACGTGGCTTCAAAATGGCGGTCTTCACAAGAGGCCACGAAGGCGTCACTACTGTGGAGACTTAAATAGAGGGACTACGGAACAGCAAAACACCACCTGAATAACACGCCAGAAGCTTCTAGAACATAATTACGCAGCATGGGAATACCATGAAGCGGTAGCTTGGACAAGTAGCGCCCATGAGTACCTCTGGAGCAGGGAACGACAAGCTACACCCCGGTGCCTGCCTGCGCAAAGGAATGATAATTTTCATATTTGCCGTCATTTGCCTGAATAATAGGGGACTCACTTGGTTACGAGTACCCCTTTTTGAACAACTATATGTGGCCCTAAAAGGTTTATTTGACCACATTGGTACCTCCGCCAGCAAATTCATAACCAAAAATACCTACCATTGACTACACTAATATATGTCGCTTAGACATGTTTATATCTAAATTTGTTAGGGACTTATTATAATGTACGCTAAGTACTAGTTTATTTTGGATGATAGGATAATAAATAAATGGTTCTACGACTTAGATATTAGACACAATTGCATTGGTGGCTAACACATTATTGGATATTAGGCTGTCCATTAGTAAAACTGGACTGAATTTGATGTAAGTGCGACCTACTCGTTTCAGGTGTGAGCGGCGTCCGTGGCCTTGCTGTCCTTCTCTTTGCGTGTGTGATGCTGGCTACTCCCGGACCTGGACCTTTTCCGCCCTTTCCTCTTCCGGCTCATCAAACTTACTAGCGAAATGAGAAAACATTTTCCCTCGCTACCAGTAACATGGCTTCTGATTGGTTGATAGGGTGGGTGTGTGTGGGTACTATTCCTACCCACCCAAAGGGCTTACATTTCTTCCGATAGTTACTTTTTAGTAATTCGGAAGAACGCCCTAATTACTAAGTGCACTTGTTTGCACAATAAATGCCCGAGGGGAGGGAGTAGCGACCCCTCCCCAAGGGAAAACAAACGGCCCTACGATATGCGGGCTATAAAAGTTGCCCAAATGTTCTCTGAATGGCGGTAACTATAAAACCCCAATGATTGGATTGGATATGAAAACAACGAGCATATTGTAAATGTCGATGACTCATTAGATGGCTTAGTAGATGTTTCTTCTGTTAATTCTGACATGACGGCAAAACACGTTAGTAACGAGTCACATACAGATATAATCAACGAAGTAACTGACACACAACGAGGTAAAAGACGCAAATGACTCGTACAAACATCCAGCAAAAGGCAAATTAGACCAGTGTCATTTTCTTGACATGGGAAAATCAGTGGAATTTTTGTTAAAATCAGATTCAAGAGTAGAATGCATTCCATGTGGTTTGTAAGAAAATGTATATTTCATTGTGAATATGCGAACAACCTCGAGAAGAGGTAGAATAATGGCAAAAGTTCTTTTTCAGACAATTGTGGTGTATGGGATACATCTGCTGGTACATCCCCTGAATCCTACTATTTGCTTTTTGACAACGGTACTCACACCATGATTTTTTTAAACATGGGAAGTACTTTCGTAAAAAATAACTAAAGACAAATACGAAACTAAAAGTCATTAATCCATTAAGAATCTATCAAATAAACCGCACGTAGAAAAATAATAATTGTGAGTCCACAAACCACGTTCTAAAACAGATAGTTGAATGAAAGACGAAAACGCAGACGGAATTTGTGCAACTAACACATGAATTAGTAACCCGACAAATCAGAAATCTGATGAGTGCTCTAGTATGCACTGGAAAATTCCGGCTTGCCGACAGTCATAAACTATTTGAGTTGAGAAAAACAGACTGGATAGAAATGAAAGAGCAACAACAAACACTTGTTCAAACGCTTCAGACGCCACATCGACACAAAATACATGATTTTCACGGACAGTCAGACAACTATTGTTGAACCAAGGACTAATTGACCGAAACCTGGATAAAGGACACGAAACATGAATGTATGAACTGTGACAATTACAGCTAAAAACGCTAAACATGAACCAGAGATGTCGTCATAATATCGTATATTTCATTGTTTTAGGTTAGGTTTATTTTACCTTGTCTTGTGCACATGACTTGTAGTTCTATTTTCAAGAGGAGCATAATCCTGAATGCTATTGGATTAATTGCTTACCCGAGTTGTCTTTGTCTATCATCATATATCGTGGCTTGTACGATCACAGGCTTAATCTCACTCTTGCATATATACTATCGTATACACTTTTGGTACTTTGTTACATTTCACTTTCACTTTGTGTATGTATTTCAATTCGCCATTTATCATATGTGTCAAATCAAGTAAGAAATAAATAATTCATATAAATTGAAATTATTTTGCTTTTCCTTACTATTCAAACATGTATGACTAATCAACGTTCACATATTTCCAAAAATAGACTTTCTTAACACCCATACAATGAACTGTCATATCATCATAACTAGTATATATATATATATATATATATATATATATATATATATATATATATATATATATATATATATATATATGCCAAATATTTGGAAACCTTTTAAACAAAACTTAAATTAAATGTTATTTACTTTTCAAAAACTATATCATTAAAAGTTATATTAAATATGTAATATAATGTCGGGAAATACTGTAGATACTTCGATACTTTACCCTTTCAATCTGTGTATATATTACTAAGACTCGCCATTTCTCAGGTCTGTCGAATCAAGTACGACCAAATGACATTGGCTATGAATAATTGTGCTATAAATAGGAAAAAAGAAGATTATTCGTATCAAAATACATTAATCTTATTTTATTTTGCTTATTATTATTATTCAAACAAAAACAAAATGTGTGTGGAAACCGATATACAGAGAGAACATGTAAATACATGTGTATTTCGGCTTTTCAGTGTATTTCGGTGTTTTTAGGAACCCCTATCCTACACAGTGGAATCAAAGTATCATCATTTATCTTCATCAACAGCAGCAAGATGAAATTATCATTAGCAGCAGTGAGTAGTCAAAAGCGCTCGCCTGTACCGAATACTACCATTTCACTTCTGTCAACGTTGGTTTTAGTCTCTGGGTTGCATGTGAGAAGTCGTGCAGTGCAGTAGCTTGCAGTGAATCGTTGGTGCAAACACGGGCTTTATCGGTTTCTTTCTACAAGAATTACACTGGCCGCCTATTGCGCTGTAAAATGGTGTTTGAACCTAAAACAATTATTATCGTCATGGAGTGTTTACTATTAGCATCATTGCCATGAATTCTTGTTTTGTGAAAACTCTTAGTCAACATTGAAAGAACTATAAAGTATGAACTATTTCACGGCAGTAGCAGAAAGTGTAACTTTAGAGGCAAACGCGGAGAGGGGAACCATGTTAAATTGGGTTTAAAAGTTAAAGCGTTTGGCACAGAACTAACGTTAGGCCACCATTTATAACAAAATATTGTTTGATTAGAGTCCTAAGTCAAGCTGATTCAGATTGTTTAAAAACCTATGCCAGGCAGAATTATTTTCTGTGTTTTATTTACATCTAAATATGTTACAATTCCCCTAACGTGCTGTGAACTTTCATTGATCAATTTTTATACAAATTTACAATAATGATGTCTACAGTGGCAGATCAATATTTTCACTGACCGACTTTGTTTTACCATATACAGAATTACAAGGGACGTCTTCACTAGCTCGGGTATATTGATAAATATACTCACCAAACTTGTTTTATCCTATACAGAATTACAATTGGACGTCTTAACTAGCTCTGATTTATCGATATCACCGAATTTGTTTTACACATCAAGGTCAACAGTCTTGAAACGGACGGAGATCCGTAAATACCATTTTACAAAGTGGAATAATAGGGTTATTTTTTTTTGTTTGGAATCATGGTCCTTATTGTAGGTATACGCATACTCTTGACAACCTTGAAAACTACTAAATTTTTTTCTTCCCGGGATTTATAATTTAAACATCTGGCGCAGAACTAACGTTAGGCCACCATTTAAAACAAAATATTGTTTGATTAGGTGTTGACACCGTTCGTCCCTCCCCAGCACATATAGCTGGTTTGGTAATTGAGGCGACACCCTTGTATGTGTTAGTTATACAATGTCAGGCGTAGGATTTCCTTGTCCACCCAGTGTTTTGATTTTTTGTTATTGTGTTTTGTTATTATATTTTGTTATTTTTTTATTTTATTTTTATTTTTATTTTATTTTGAATTCTGAAGTTTTCAAGGGTTATTCTTTGGTTCGTTTATCATATTTTTCAAGTTACTTTATCCCAAAGAAGCTATATAGAATGTACTTCCTACTTACTATCCGTGCTGATAGTTCGTATTCAGAGATTTTGTCTGCGACTGACAAAAACAACTTGGTTTCCTTTCTCTATATCCTTCAAACAAGGATTGTACTCCCCTCCTTAGTACACTTTCCTTATTCCTTGATTACTTCCCGTTTTAGTGACTTGGCCAGAACAGAGTCGTGTTGTCTGGTGTTGTGCTTTTGTTTTTTGTTTTTTTGGTTGGTTTTCTTTCCTTATTCCTTAGTTACTTTCCGGTTTAGTGACTTTGCCAGAGTTGTATTGTCTCGTATTGTGCTTGTTTTTTTTTTTTTTTTTGTTTTTTTTTTTTGGGTTGTGGTTTGTGTTATACGTGGTATTGTTCAGACGGCTCTATCTAGATCATATTCATATAGTTGCCTTTTTATTATATCTATTTGTTTTACTTCCATTATATTAGATTTTTTGAATCTTTATTTATATCTAATTTTTCCTTTATTTGTATTTTTTCTAGTAAATGGTGTTTATTTATCGTTTTATTTGTATTATTGCTTGTTTGTATGTATATGTTGTGTTTTATATTGTGTGGTGTTATTATAGTTATTATGTATGCATTGCTAAATTTTCCAATTTTTGTATCTACTTTCTTATTTTCGAGAAATCCGTTATTGTTGTTGTGGTTTTTCTTTATCCTTCTTTCTTTCCATGTTACGGAGGAATTTGGGTACATGTAGGGCAGGTCAAGGTTGTGTTGTCTTCATGTTGTTTCACTCCCGTAGTGTATAGGGAATTGTATCAGTTTCTTAGTTTGAGGCAATGTGCTGTTTTGTTACATGTTATCAGTTTGGGGTCAAAGATGCCATCTGGTTGCGGTCAAATTGATATAATGTCTAACGTTCTCTTAGAGTGTTGATCTTTTTTTATTTGTGGTTGTAGAATGGAGAGGTTGTATATATGGGGATTAAAGTGTTTTGTGATTTCCATTTTTTTTTAAAATAAATAAATATATATATATATATATATATATATATATATATATATATATATATATATATATATATATATATATATATATATATATATATCTGTATTGTGTCTAAATGTCTGTACATACCTTGAAATCTTATATTGGGAGTTAGTTAAATGTCCTTGTTAGTAGAGGCTGTGGTAGCCTTGTTTGTATAAACTCCCGTAAACCTCGGGTGTTCCCAAGGCAATGTTCCTTGGTTCGTTTTTATTGGGGGGGGGGGGGGTCGGAGTTAATGATTATGTGGGGCATTGTGCCCGTCTCCTGGACATTGTGATGAGAGGGTCTATATCTGGATCCCTATTGGTTCCAGCAAAGTTGGCATGGAAAGTAGATATTAGTAGTTCGTTTCGGGACTGTAAAGAGTGTTACAGTTCAAAGTATAAGATAATAGGTAACTAGTTTCCTTAGAGAAAGCATAGTTGTATAATAGGTTACAAGTAAAAGTTATATAAGACATGTGGGGATAAATATATGTTGCCTGCATGTGATCGACTCCTCATGGGGTTTACCACCTGCCAGCTGCATATTCTTGTTACCCCGTATGTGTTATGAAGATGGAAAATTGAAATTTTTAATATATTTCAATGAAATCCAAGAAGGTTTCCATATTTACTCAAAGATTAAATACAATTGGTATTAATTTGGAAGTACATTTATATATATATATATATATATATATATATATATATATATATATATATATATATATATATATATATATATATATATATATATATCTGCCTGTAAGGACAATCATTGCTAGGTAAATGGTTCTAGTTGAACAGAGGTTGTTGGTAAAGGCATTGCAGAATAACTGGAATAATACATTTGGACAAAGCGGCTGAAGGGATCTCGCTCCCCCCGCTAGTGTTCCTTATCATGTGGTCGTGATAATAAGAATCGTGGTTTTATTCTGTTGGATGAATTGGGTCACGCTTGTGGGTTGTATTCCTATAATTTTGTACAATGTTGTTTTTTTTTTAAAGTTTATTTGTTATTTTTTTTCTGAGATTATATTTCAATGTGAAATACTTTTAGTCTCCTCATCTCAATTGCCATCAATATAAATTGAATAACTTCAGCATATAGTTTTTTCTATTTAATTTGATTTGTGTATAGTAAATTATAGTTATCATATGATCCAATTTCTTTTGTAATTTTATTTTTAATTTTATTTTTCTGTTGATCAATGCTGGTGCAATCTAGTGTTATATGTATTCTGTGATTTCTATATCGTTTACATAGGAAGCATGGTGGTATTGTTTTGATTATTTTCCTTTGAAATGCTTTTTCTTGTGTCCACCATGCATCATGAAGATATTCTAATATTTTTGCTTTATGTTTTTTATTTCTGGTTTTGGACCAGTTTGTCCATATTATATTCCAATCAAGGAAACTATAGTGTTCCAATTTTGTTTTTCATGTCTATTTGTCTATCCATTAGTAAAGTATATCAATTTTTTATTTTGGGGGGTCGAAAATTCTTTGTTCTGTCTGTATGTATTACTTTTTATTCTGTATGTTGTTTTTGGTGGTGTCAGAATTGTTATAATGCTGTTGTTTTGGTATACTTCTGGTCGGTTTGATAGCTTAAAGCCAAACCAGTAGAGATATAATGCTTGCCAAAAGTATGTAGGGTGGGGTGTTAAATTTATTAGTCTTTCTAAGTAGTTGTTGATTTGTTTAATTCGTAAGTTTGGTATGCCTATTCCTCCTTGTGTCTGTTCTTTTTGTAGAGAATATTTGGTTATTTTAGTGATCTTTCCATGCTATATGAAGTTAATTATTTTTTTTATTAAATTTTGTTATGTACATGTATATGAATTCGAAGTTAGTGTTGTCGAATTCATGCCAAATTGAGTTGTATAGAAATGTTTTTGCAATATGTGCTTTCTCTAGTAGGTTTAATTGTCTGGAATTCCATGTATCTATATGTTTATTTATTTTTCGCACGAGTTGGTTAAAATGTAAGTTTTTGTTGTTTGTGCCAAAATTATAACCTAAAACTTTGACATGTGTTCTAAACTGTCCATGGGGTAATACTTGTGAGGGAGGGAGGCCGGGGTGGTTTCCTCTCCAGTTTCCCATTAGTAATATTTTAGTTGTGTCGTGGTTTATTTTTGATCCTGATGCTAGTCCAAAATTGTCATATTGGTCTATTAGATATTTATATGATTGTTGAGTTGTTATGAAATGTGTACAATCATCTGCATGTTGTAAAGTTTTGCATTCTTTCTTCATGTTTGGGATTTTGATTTCTGATATGTTTTCGTCACATTGGATTCCGTTTCTCAGTATCTCTATGCCAAGTAGGTAAAGTAACATGGATAGAGGGCATCCCTGTCTAACTTAGCGTTGTATGGGGAATTTTTTTGTTTTCGCTCCATTGATTTGGATTAGGGACTGTATGTTGTTTTATAGTTTTTATCCAATTGCGAAAGTTTTTCCGAATCCGAATGTTTTTAGGATGGATAATATGTATTTATTTTCTATTCGATTGGAGGCCTTTTCCTGATCGATTAGTATTAGTTCTCCGTTTATTTTGTTCTTTTCCATGTGTTCTATTATTGTTTTTATTGATAAAATGTTGTTCTGGAGATTTCTCCCTTCTACTCCATATGTTTGGATGGGATTTATAATGTTGCTCATTGTTTCCTTTAATCTATGGGTTAATATTTTATTTAGTATTTTGTAATCTATTTTTAATAATGATATTGGTCTCCAATTTTTATATCGGTTGGTAATCCTTTATTTTTGTATATTAATGTGATCGTGCATGTTTTCATCTTTGGTGTCATTTATTTTGCTAGTAGTTTTGTGAAATAGGTTAGGAGTATTGGTGTGATTTGTTTTTTAAATTTTTTGTAGAATTCGGCTGTGATTCCATCTATTCCAGGTGATTTGTTTGGTGTTAGCTGTTGAATTGCTTTGTCAATTTCCTGTGCCGTAATAGGTTCGTTACATAGGTTTCTCTGTAAATCTTGTATCTTAGGTAGTGTTATCGATTCTGTGTATTCTTTAAGTTTTTATTTAGGTATGTGTTGTGATGTATATGAATATTGTATATGTCTTTGTAGAGTCCCGCTCTTATTTTTTATCCGTTTTGTTTAAAGTTATTTATAATGTCTAGTTGTGTTTGTGCTTTTTGTAGATCCGTTTCATTTGAGATTGGGTCAGTTATTATTTTATTACATTCTTTTTGAACCAAGTTGTTTTGTTGTTTTTGTATTCTAGAGTATTTCTGACTGATTTGTTAGAGTGTTTCGGTCTGGTCCCATATGTAATACTCATTGTATTCTTGTGTGTATTGTAGTGTGTCTTGTATTTCAATTTGGTACTCAGGTAGGTCAAGTATAGTATTGTTAAGTTTCCATGTGCCTTTTCCCCATATGTTTGTTTTTGGGGTGGTTACATGGACTGCAATGGCATTATGCCTGTGGTTGGTGTTCATATAGCAGTGATCTATTCTGGACGCCATTGTGTTTCTTGTATATGTGAATTCTTGTTTGGTTGGGTTAATATGTCTATAGGTGTCGAATAAATTATTGTTGGTTATTAGGCCTTTGATGTAGTGTAGTACATCTCTATCCCATTTGGCTAGGCCATTTGTTGTGTCTACGTCTTGTATTACTGAGTTGAAGTCGCCTATTATTATAGTGTTGTGTAGTTTGTATGTTTGTAAGTAGTTAGACAATTTGTATATAAATGATATTTTTCAACTTCTTCTTGGTGGTATATATATGTTGATTATGTGTAGTTTGTCTATTCCAATGTGTAATAGTCTTCCTTCTACTTCTTTTTGGTGTATTGTGTAAAGTCCAGTTTGCATTTTTGAGGTTGTTGTTTATTACGAATCCGACTCCTGATCGGTTAGATACATTGTCTTTTTGTGTTATAAATATAGCGTTTAGATGGTCTTCAATATAGTTCTTTACTTTGTTGTTTATGTTATGTATTTCTTGTAGGTATATTATATGATATTTATTTAATTGTTTGATTAGTTGTTTTGCTTTATCAAAATTTATTCCATTAATGTTAAGTGATGTAATTCTAATATTATTCATCATTTTTGTTTTAGTGATAATTGTATGGGTATCTATTATTGAGTTGTTTATATGTTATAATTATTGGGATTTTGTTTTTTGCTTTGTTGTGGTGGTGGTTTTGTTCATTTTGGTAATGTTGTATTCTGAATGGGGAAGTAGTGGTGATTTGTCAATCATTTCTCTTATCATTTTTTTTTTTATTTCTTGGGTTCCTGGTGAACCATTTTCGGTTTGTTCATTTGCTTGGGTTTGGGTGTTTGGTGCTAGGGTTGTTTTCTTTTGGTAGTTGCATTTGCCTAATTTGTGTTGTTGATTTGTTTTTCTTTTACTGTGTTGGTGGTGGTTGTTTTGGGGCTCTTTTTCGCCCTTGTTCTGATGAGTTTTTTCCTTTTCCTTTGTGTGGGGCTAGAAAATGGAGCATTTTCTCCCTCTATTTGTGTTTATGTATGTGTTGTCTGTTGTTTCTGTTGTCTGTGGTGCCCTCAGGAGGTGTTATTTGATTTCTTCTTTTTTTTCGGGGGGGGGGGGTTATTGCCAGCTGTGACATTCGCATATGTATGTTGGGTATCGTTTGGTTGGGTGTTAGTCAAGTTATTGTCGCTAATCATTGGTGTTGGGGTATTTTCCCCATTTTGCGTGGGGCATACCCATTTGTTTATGGCCTGTTTGACTGCAAATGAGGCATGGTCCAGTTAAATTGCAGTTGTCGAACCACGATGTTACGAGAAAGCCATGCACTTTAGATATTTCTGGCACACTCTTTGCTTGGGTTGCTTCCACCCTCATTATCAATTTACCAGTGTGAACCCCCCGGGATATCTTTGTACACACCTTTCCTTGTAAATATGACTTTAATTTGTGTTCTATGCTCAATGCCTTGGACAAAAGTTTCAATAGGGATTTCACACGGGACGCCCGAAATGAAAATGTCAGTGTATGATTTTTTTGATAAGTTTGGTGATAGGTGGGTGTGTAGTCACTTGTGCCACTATGTCACCTATCTTTATGCTCCCTGATGGTATTAAGGGTTGGGGTTTTTGGGGTACAAGAGATAGACCCCCTTTTCCAGGTGGGTGAAAATATATATCTCCTCGCCTGGTACTCCCCTAGCTATGAGGGATGCTAAAATTGTCGGGATGGGGGGGGGGGGGACCTTTGTTCCGCTGGTGTTTGGGACATATATATAGCCTGAACATAGTTGGGCCTGTTCCCTTTAATTAGTTTTCCTTGGGGGGTTTACTCTTCTTCCTTTTGGAAGAAATTATCTAACGCGAAGTTCTTGTGGGCCGTTGTATTAATTGCTGTTGTTTGTGTTTGTTGATTTTCGTTTTTATTACTATTATTATTATTATTATTATTATTATTATTATTATTATTATTTTGTAAAAGAGGGTCTAGATAGGTCTAAAGGGATTTCTTCTTGGCGAGATATTAAAAGTGTAATTACATTATTGTATTATTCCAGTTTTGACTATTGAATTTTGAGAATTTAGAATCTTTTTTAAGAGATATTTTCTCTTTAATCCTATTTGGAATTATTTACATTAACTATGCGTTGTATTTTCTTGTGCCCACACTTTCTTTTGCGTTTAGCAAATTTGGTTATGTCCTTGTTGACTGTATTGTTCATACAGGTTTATTTGGTGAAATATCACTGGAAGCACAAGTTAGTATATTTGGATTCAATGTATAAAACTATTTTGCATTGAAATCACTTCACGTTGCTGAATGCAAAGCCTTTTTGATAGAAAAGTTTTTTGCACAAGTATGACCGTATTGATATCACTGTATTTCACTGTGTTGAATTAATAAATGTACACAGATAGTTTATACTCGAAATTAACAAGGATTATAGTTCAGATAGAAAATGAAAATCTATTTGCAAAATATTTATATTAGTAAATAAAGGTAGTTTGCATTTAAGTTTTTTTTTCTTGTCTTTATCACTGAAAGTGTTCCGAAAGTATAACTGGGTCATTGATTAATTTCCAAATCTAAACGTTGTAATGTTTACGTTTGCATTTAGGAATATTCACTGTTATTGATCATTGATTAATTTCCGATTCAACGTTATATGTTTACGTTTGAATTTGAGAATATTCACTGTTATTAATCATTGATTAATTCCAGTTCAAAGTTGTATTGTTTTCATTCATCCACTCGATGCTTTTATAAGCACACATTTGTGCTTTGCTTCCGTCTGACAGACTTATATCCAAACCAAAGCATATTTACGCATTGATTAGAGTCGAAAGTCAAACTGATTCAGTTTGTTTAAAAGCCTATGCCAGGCAGAATTATTTTGTGTGTTTTTATTCATATCTAAATATGTTACAATTCCGCTAACGTGCTGTGAAGTTTCATTGATCAATTTTTATACAAATTTACAATATTGACGTCTCCAGTGGCAGATCAATATTTTCACTGACCGACTTTGTTTTACCCTATACAGAATTACAAGAGACGTCCTCGGGTATATTGATAAATATACTCACCAAACTTGTTTTATCCTATACAGAATTACAATTGGACGTCTTAACTAGCTCTGATATATCGATATCACCGAACTTGTTTTACACATCAAGGTCAACAGTCTTGAAACGGACGGAAATCCGTAAATACCATTTTACAAAGTGGAATCATATGGTTATTGTTTTGTTTGGAATCATCGACCTTAATGTTGGTTTTTTTGTTTGTTTGTTTGATTAGGATTTTTAACGTAGCTTTAACAATTTTTCAGTTATATCGCTACGATGTCTGCAGTGAGGTAGTTTATAGTGATGTCTAGCACTGAGACATCATGCCGCAGACATGTAGATTGATGTCCCACCCAGTCTCATTATCCTGACACCAGGCCGACCAGTCCTAACACTAACCTCTTTATGCTGAGCGTCAAGCGAGGCAGCTGTTAGTACCTTTTGGAAGTCTTTGGTATGACTCGGCCGGGGATCGAACCGACGACCTCCCGCTTCCGGGGCGGACGCTCTAACCACTAGGCCACCGGAGCGGTTATTAATGTTGGTATATGCATACTCTTGGCACCCTTGAAAACTATTAAATATTTTTTTTCACGGGATTTATAATTTAAACAAATTTAAAGGACTAACAAGTAATTTTTCATGGGGTTTCATAATTCAAACAAATTTAAAGGACTTGAAAGTAATTTTTCGTGGGATTTATAATTAAAACAAATTCACCTGAGTAGAACGTAATTTTAATGGGATTTATAATTTCAACAATTTAAAGGACTAGAAAGTATTTTTTCATGTCATTTAAAACTTAAACAACTTTAAATAACTGCAAAGTAATTCTTCATGGGATTTATAATTTAAGCAGCTTTAAAGGACTAGAAAGTAATTTTTCATGGGATTTATAATTTAAACAAATATAAAGGACCATAAAGTAACCGTTCATGGGATTTTTAATTTAAACAAATTTAAGGACTAAAAAATAATTTTTTATGGGATTTTTAAATAAAACAAATTTAAAGGACTATAAAGTAATTTTTCATGGGATTTATGATTTAAACATATTTGAGGGACTAGAAAGTAATTTTTCATGGGATTTATAGTTTAAATTTTAAGAACTTGAACGTGATTTTTCATGGGATTTATAATTTAAACCAATTTGAAAGACTAGAAAGTAATTTCTCATGTGTATTTTAAACAAATTTGTCAGAAAATGCATGTACTTCACTATGAATGTACATGTGCTAAATCGTACATCCATGTACATCCCTATGACTGTACCTGTCATAAAAACATACCTGCATGTACTTCACTAAGAATGTACATATTATAAAATGGTGCATATATGTACTTCACTTTAAATATACTTGAACCATTTGGAAGAAGAATTTGAGAGATTCAGATGAGAAAGAAATTATGCAAAATGTATGTCATTCATGGATTCTATTTATTTTATCGCCTGCAAACACTAACATGTCATTTTAGTTGTAAGCGCTAAAACAATTGCGTGAACATGGTTAATAACACCGACGTTGTAGCTTCCGGAAACTGTTTATAATGATGTCTTACCATAATCAACACATTCAAAACAAACTATGTCCAGAGGACAACGTTACGATGGATGGATGGATTTATTCATGAATGTATGTATAGTCCTGGAAACAACGATATATTGAAAGAGATTACATATTAAATAATTCGGTGGCAATTTAAGCCCTGTTTATATTTACCTGGATGATACAAATAAATTACTGCAATAGTATCATTTAATTAAAGATTTTATGGCACCAATAATATCTTCATGTTTTGCCTGATTTTTGGTGATACGAAAGAGTGTAGAGGGACCATGGGGGTCTGGGGGTGAGGGTGCAGAAGGTTGTGATTCTGAGCTGTCTTCTCCATCTCGGCAAATCCGCTATAGAATTTTGCAAATTTATCTTCAAAAACGAATATAATTATCTAAGGGTATTATAACTCGACTAATGTAACAAAAGCTGTTTTGCCAGATAAGGAACTTATTCTGTTGATCAAATTTAGTTTGATATTGGGATAAATTTGGCAAACTATTGTTACATCTTTATGTCTTCACGTATTCTACAATGGTGATTTAAAATTTCTTCTGAAAAGTAGGTTTGTTTGTGCAAACATGTCTGAAAATAATTCTTTCACAAAATGGCTGTACACATTGGTGCAATAATTGATCTAAGAAAATGATAATATATTTGTTGAATGTGTGAATTTATACATTGCTCAACATTATTTTTTATCAAATGTTTTTTATATTATCCACATTTGAAACTTTAATATATTCCGCTGACAAATAAATAACATATTAACTCACTCTGTAACTTCTTTAACCATATCTATGTCTAATACATAAAGTTCCAGCTGACAATGAATAACATATATTTTACATTACTCAGTGTTTTTTTTAACCATATCTATGTGAAATATATAAATTTCAAGCTGACAAATCAATAACATATCTTAAATTACTTGTTATCTTTTTTTAACCATATCTATGTGAAATACATAAAGTTCCAGATGACCAATGAATAACTTATTAACTCACTCTGTAACCACTTTAGCCATATATATGTGTAAAAAATAAACTGAATATTATCGATCCCCTTAATATGATTTAAATGTGGTAAGCGCCCATATTTGCATATTAACCTTGAACCTGGTTATTAGGTGGAGATGTCATTCCCAAAGTATGTTGATGCGTCTCATTCCCCTTATCCAGCATTCTGCAGGGCATTACGAATTATCTCGTGTGTTTTTTTTCCTACGCAGCGCTTTGCAGTGCATTAAAACACTCGAGTGCTTCTTTCCCTGATCCAGCATTCTGCAGTGTATTAAAAATATTCACGTGCATCTTCCCCTTACCCAGCATTCTGCAGTGTATTAAAATATTCACGTGCATCTTCCCCTTACCCAGCATTCTGCAGTGTATTAAAAAAATTCACGTGTATCATTCCCTTTTCCAGCACTCTACAGTGTATTCAAATAGTCAAGTGTATCTTTTCCTTACCAAGCACTCTGCAGTGTCTTAAAAACGTTCAAGTGCTTCTTTCCCTTACCCAACCCCTTATAAGATGTTAGGTAATTTCATGTGTATCTTTCCTTTAACCAACTCCCTAGAAGATGTTAGGTACGTTCATGTGTGTCTTTCCCTTACCCGACCCCTTATAAGATATTAGGTATGTTCATGTATATCTTTTCCTTACCCAACCCCCTATAAGATATTAAGCATATTCATGTGTATGTTTCTCTTACCCACCCCCACCCCCATAAGATATTAAGCATTTTCAAGTGTATCTTTCCTTTACCCAACCGTGCGGTGTATTAAAAACGTTTACGTGTATCTTTCCCTTGCCCAGCACACTGCAGTCTTAAAAACGTCCAAGTGCTTCTTTCCCTAACCCAACCCAAAATCAGATATTAAGTATATTCATGTTACATTATCTTTTGCTTACCCATCCCCCTATAAGATATTAGGTATATTCATGAGTATGTTTCCCTTACCCAACCCCCTATAAGATATTAGGCATGTTCATATATATCTTTCCATTACACAACCTGCTATAAAATATTAAGTATGTTCACGTGTATATTTCCCTTACACAAACCCCAACACGATATTAGGTATGTTCAAGTGTCTATTTCCTTTACCCAACCCACTCTAATATATTAGGTATGTTCATGTATATATCTTGACATATTCCATTAGTATGTCAGACATTAGGTAACAAAAGTGCATGAAAATATACCCTGATGTCAGACATTAGGTAACGAAATTGTATGAAAATATACCCTGACGTCGTCTAAATTTAAAATCTCTTTCAACTTTTCGTCATCGAATATACATTGCTTCTACTGCGTATGGTTATGTCTATGATAACCAAAACACACAAAAGATATTATATACGTATATACTGACGGTTTATTAACAAGCAAATGTTCTTCTAAAAATATAATTTATAGAACACTTACGGCCTTTTAGTGTCAGTCCCTCAACATTAATCAGACTGCAACCATTTTCTGTCTGTCCTCCAGTGGCCATTTTGTAGTTATAACAGATTGTCGTTGACAGTTACTGGCTCCAACAAAAGCCGTCGCTCCAACACAATGCTGACACAAGAGTTAGACTGAAAAAGAGCAAACTTATGTCACGTGCATACCTAATTTTATATTGTATACATTATTGTGGACAATTTCTTTTGCGAAGAGTGTGGCGTTTTGCCCGACCCAAAATAGTATAGAAACATGTGTAATCAAAGTAATTCGGACAAAACATTGTTAATGTTAAACATGACCGCAGGCTAGCACTATCCCTTACGTAAGTTTGCCGTGGCTAGGGTGGGAAGCCCGACCATGGCCGTCAGAAGCGCAATTATCATCTCTTGCAGATCAAAGAAGTTGCCCAAAGGAGTGGACGTGCCTTATCTTCTTGTTCCGCAGACTGACAGTCAGGTTGAATTGGTCGTTTAGTCGATTGGACAGGGCCACAGCGCTACCCAATCAGAATCGAGATAGGGACGGGACCCTAATTTGGCTAAGTATGATATCCTTAAACCTGCCAGCAAGATTTAGTTCGCTATAGTTCGTTAGAATGATTGCTAGAAGATAGCAACTCCGATCAGCCATGCGTTATTGGCGGAGAAAATCTTAGGACAGGATTCTATGTGCAGCTTATAAAGGAAGCTTCGAGGTACAGACCAGTGACAGTGGTCGCAGTGTCTCCGATAGAGAGACGGAAGAACAGAGAAGGAAGGAGAGAAGTCGGGAGATGTGAAGTCCAGGAGGAGTGGGAGGAACGAAATAAAGAGATGAGTAGAACCAAAGACCAGGGGAAAATGAAACTCACACTGAAAATCACGAGATGAAGTAGGCTGTCACTTGGAGGACGAGTGATTGAGTTTATCATTTAAAATTATCGACTTTATTAAATTATTATTTTGAATTTCATCTTCGTGTTCTATATAATTTAACCGTCGGCAGTGCCGCCTGGGGGCTTAGAGCTGTACATCTGTTTCGTCAAACACCACAAACTATATAATGTAGCAGAATGCAGACAAAAGAAGAGATGCACACATACACACAGTCACAGAGAGAGAGAGAGAGAGAGAGAGAGAGAGAGAGAGAGAGAGAGAGAGAGAGAGAGAGAGAGAGAGACAGACAGAGAGAGATGGTTATAAGTGGTTGGTGTAACTAGTGTGGATGGAAATGGTTTTGTATGAGTGCAGTTAATGTTGATTGTAATAAGTGGAGGGTGTAATTTCTGTGGATGGTTAAATTAGCGGTGGGTGTACATACTGTTCATGGTTATATGTGTGTGTGTGGGGGGGGGTACCTACTGTTGATGATGAGGTTGTCATGAGTGTAAATACTGTTGATGATTATATATGGTGGGTGTAACTGTTGATGGGGAGGGTTTTTCGTGAGTGTAAATACGGTGGATGGGGAGGTTTTTCGTGAGTGTAAATACAGTCGATGATTATATGTGGTGGGTGTGACTACTGTGGGGGAGGGTTTTCATTAGTGTATATACTGTTGATGGTGATATGTAGTGAGAGTAATTACTGTGGATTGGGAGGGTTTTCATGAGTTTAATTACTGTTGATGGGATATGTGGTGGGTGTAATTTATGTGGATGGGAGGGTATCATAAGTGTAGATAATGTTGATTGTAATATGTGGTGGGTGTAATCAACTGTAGGGAAGGATTTGAATGAGTGTAAATACCGCGAATGAATGCTGCTATAAAAGCTTTATCTATCATAACTGACTACACATTCACAGGAAACAAGGTGCATATTGTATTTTCATTAAAATCGCGCTAGTTGAAAATCGGCCACGTTCTAAATTTACGAATGTGGTATAAAGAGCATAACTCTCCTCGCGTTTAGTAACCTTGATACGTGTAAACGTCATCCCAAGGTCATGTATTGACTCAATGTGTGTTCACGCTGTTATCAACACGCATTTTATGAACATATACATGTTCAGCGAGTATATAAAATACACTTAGTTTAATTTATTAATAAAAATTAATAGACTGGTACTTACAGAATATGTATAAATCCCGTAAAATGTCCGTGTTCCAAGTTAACTAGTGTATTCTGTACAATGGCTACTTGTTTCACGTCGCTAAGCAAGGTAATGTTAGTATGTACTAAGCCAACCAGTCATTGCAGAGAAATCCAAGCACATGACAAAAAGCTTTATTATTATTAGTCGACCTTGCATGGCATGTGTTGGCGTGTACAGACGAATAACCGAAATAATTGACCCAGAATTTAAATGACTGGTTAAGATATGAATTTCTCGTTCAGCTGGTTGACGTGGGTACACAATATGGCTGATAGAATAAATGTGAAAGTAAATAAGATTCAATAATGACAACATTCAAGTATCTAAATTTGAATATAAAACCCTAAATCCTCACTTCTATCTTTCTGTCTATATGTCTGTCTGTCTGTCTGTATATCTAACAATCTATTTATCTACCTACCTACCCACCCATCCATCCATCCATATCTATCTATCTGTCTATCTATCTATCTACCCATCCATCCATCCATATCTATCTATCGATCTGCCTACCCATCTACCTACCCATCCATCTATCTATCTATCTATCTATCTATCTATCTATCTATCTATCTATCTATCTATCTATCTATCTATCTATCTATCTATCTATCTATCTATCTATCTATCTACCTACCCATCTATCAATCTATCTATCTATCTATCGATCTATCTATCTATCTATCCATCTATCTATCTATCTACCTAACTACCCATCTACCTACCCATCATCCTATCCATTTACCTACCATCTACCTACCCATTTACCTACCTGTCTACCTATCTACCTACCTATCTATCTATCTACCTACCTATCTATGTATCTACCTATCCATCTATCGATCTATCGATCTATCTATTCATCTATTCATGTATCCATCTATCTATCTCTCTATCTCTCTATCTATCTATCTATCTATCTATCTATCTATCTATCTATCTATCTATCTATCTATCTATCTATCTATCTATCTATCTTGATGGCTGTTTACTCTGTTTATTTGTCTGTTGAACCATGTCAAAATTATGTCTTCAACCTCTAACGAGATTCATCCACCCGTTCATTTTAATTATATTGCTACTACTACTACTAACTGACCTTCTGCACAATAACTAATACTTCTATGGCTGATTCTGATACACCAACTACTTCTAATAAGACATTTACTAACGTGACTGCAACAACATCCGGGTAAGCGGTCGTGCGATGATCATCCATTTGGATGGAACAAAACAATACGGAACCCTTAGCGGGTATGTAGTCGTATGAAGTGCTTTTCTTCCCTTATGTGGGGTTAGTTGATTTTGTGGTTTTTGAAAGTATATTTGTGGTTTGTTTTCGTTCCCTTGTGTGTGGATATTACACCAGACGCACGTGCCCTTATCGTCGAAAGCATCTGTAATTCAAATCATCATCATCATTCGAGAGATGGCCATTGAGTTATTTAACGAACACAGTTGGTTTGGGATTGTGTATGTAGCATCTGTGGTGGAAAGGCTAGAATATGAATGGAGATATCAATATACCAAAGACGTTGTGATAAGTCAAGTGACCAACCTGAAAGTAGCCAGGGATTTGGTGGAAAGTATGCTAATGGAAGAAGTAGAAAAGTTAAGAGGTTTCATTACACCAAAAAATGTAAGATTTGGAACCTTGAAAGAGGCAATTGACGCTTTGATCCAACTCAGGTGCTTTTACAAAAACATTGAATTTCACCGAGTGGTCATTTGTTTAGTGCGGGCTAGAATAACTAAAGAAAGCCGATTACACGATGAGATATGTACTGGCAGAAGTAAAAAGAAAACTTAAGATACCTGGACTAAAGAAAAAAGAAGAAACAAGAAAACAGACAGAAGAAAGAGGAATTTAAAAGACTGAACAACAACTGGATAAAAGTTCATCAAACGTTTGGAGCAATGGGACATCCTGGCTGGATTCCAGAGGATGAAAAGAAGAAAAGGAGAAAGAAAGGATTTCATTGGAAAAGTCAGGAGCTGGTGGAAGAACTGGATACAAAAAAAGAAGAAGAATCCAAATGCTATGTATATTATTGTATGTCATTGTTGTATATTGCATGTGTTCTATCACTTTATGTGTATTGGGAGTATATCTCTTCTCCTCACTGAAGTCAGCCCGGTGCATACTTGTTCCTACCCTTGTTGCAACATTGTTATCAATCTTCAGAAAAGTGACGTCATCTCACCTCTTCCGTTCCTATTGTCCCTATACAAAACCTAACCTATATTCCATTTTCCCTTGACACTACAGAGTCACAATTGACCCATGCTGAATTCCCCTTGACACCAAACAATCCCAGGCTGATCTTTAAAACCTTCACGCCAAACAGCCCTGGGGTGGGTGGGTCTGTAATGTATTTTCCCATTGACACCAAAAAAGCACCACTATACTACTCACCACTCATCCTGAAGTGTAGGTAAATAATAATAATAATAATAATAATAATAATAATAATAATGAGGACTTTGTATAGCGCCTATTCTTTAGAAACTCTAAGCGCTTTACAACATCTATAATGATATGTCTTCACTGAAGAAAAACAAATGACAAAAACAATGAAATTGGAAAACATAAAAACATGCTGAAAACATAAGATACAAAACATTATTTGGTCCTTAAGTTTGTTCCTGCAGTCGAGAAAGGTGAGTTATAAGAGCACTCTTAAAAGGGACCACTGTGTCTTTGTGTCTAATTTCAATGGGAAATTCGATCCACATAGCCGGGCCCTGGTATGCAAAAGAACGTTGTTCATGTGACTTGGTTTTCATAGTGGTAACAATGATTATACTATTGTCAGAATAAGAGCGGAAGTATCTTGCTGGTGTATAAACATGGGTGAGGCCGGATAGGTATGTTGGACTGGAGTCTCTCAGTGAAACATATTACAGAGAACACATTTTGTGTTTTGATTCTGTATCGAATTGATAGCCAGTGTAGTGTACAGAGCAGTGGTGTGGTGTGCTCTGATCGAGGTACTCTAAAGATCATCCGAGCAGCTGTGTTTTGAACGTTTGAAGTTTCTGGAGTAAATATTGTGGAGAACCAGACAGAATTGAGTTACAATAGTCCAGTCTTGAAAGTACTAATGAACACACACGTGTTTTAGTGGCATCAACTGAAAGATATTTACGAATGGAACTGACGCATCTCAGTTCAAGATATGCAGCCTTGCATATGTTCATGACATGTTGGTGCAATGTGAGAGTACTGTCTAGAGTAACACCTATGTTTCGTACTGACTGTGAGAATTTAATGTTGGTGTTCCTGAGATGTATTGTCTGAGGTATAGGATGTGAATGAGAATGTCTTTGGGTCGTGATCATAATAGCCTCAGTTTTATCATCATTCAGCTGCAGCTTGTTACATGTCATCCATGATTTCACATCAGAAATGCACCTCTCTACTCCATACATCAAAGTTATTTGCTAGGATTATGCAGGTAGATAAATACCTTTAGCATTTGTTTCCGCGCCATACTACCATGTGTGAAAATTCAGGCATAGATGACACATTAATTACTTCGAGACGCAACAACACAATATTTCACTAAACATTTAAATAATTATATAGGCTGTTGTCTGATCAATTCACAAATTAACTAGCTTGCTGGTTTATTCCCCCTGCTGTGCACTTCAAACCGGTTTAGCAGCTTTAACTCTATCTCGGTCGTGTCTATTTGGTAGGGGAGTCCATGAAAGTGTATCTCCACCAGCTTTGGCCCAATTTCCCTTTCAAAGGGGGCGCTTCGTGGACATGAGCTGTTTTGAATTTCACATTGAATGTCTCACATTTGAGTAGTGGTGTAAATTGGTCTTTCGGGTACAGCATGAAACGTTTCGGCCCGGCGTTTTGTAATGCGGCTATTTTGCTCATGTCTGTCCCCATGGCCTGTAGGGTGGCCAGGATTTTGATCTGCTTGGGGGCAACATCGTCCCCCCGCCAAAGTCAATCAACTGGCACCCTCTATTGTGGTAGGCCAGAAGAACATTGTCTTCGACCACCACCTCACAGTATAATTGTAGACGGGACCAACTCCCCTTAAGTGGATCCCCTTGAGGAATGGAGGGGCCTGCGTGGGGTTGGTTTTTGCCCCCCCCCCCCCGTGATTACCTGACTAACTACTTCCATACTTGTTATGAAAAGATGAAAAGGCTAACAAAGAATCTAAGATAATTATGAGTGTACGATAAGTGCAAAAAGAATCTATAAAGGTGCAGTAATCTTGATATTTTAATATAATGTAATGGACTATCAGAGTGAACAAAACAACGTGAATATGTATAATGTAATGGACTATCAGAGTGAATAAAACAAGGTGAATATGTATAATGTAATGGACTATCAGAGTGAACAAAACAATGTGAATATGTATAATGTAATGGACTATCAGAGTGAACAAAACAACGTGAATATGTGTAATGTAATGGACTATCAGAGTAAACAAAACAACGTGAATATGTATAATGAAAAAAGTGACCTCTTTGAAAAATCCTTTGGAATTCCATAAACATAAATAAACACAGACAAAAATGACTACCTAATCTTCTCAACTACAAGTGATAGAGACTAAGTAGACTTTTCAACTACAAGTGATAGAGACTAATTAGACTTCTCAACTTCAAGTGATAGAGACTAAGCAGACTTCTCAACTACAAGTGATAGAGACTAAGTAGACTTCTCAACTGCAAATGATAGAGACTAAGTAGACTTCTCAACTACAAGTAATATAGACTAAGTAGACTTCTCAACTACAAGTGATAGAGACTAAGTAGACTTCTCAACTGCAAGTGATAGAGACTAAGTAGACTTCTCAGCTACAAGTGATAGAGACTAAGTAGACTTCTCAACTACAAGTGATAGAGACTAAGTAGACTTCTCAACTGCAAGTGATAGAGACTAAGTAGACTTCTCAACTGCAAGTGATAGAGACTAAGTAGACTTCTCAACTACAAGTGATAGAGACTAAGTAGACTTCTCAACTGCAAGTGATAGAGACTAAGTAGACTTCTCAACTACAAGTAATAGAGACTAAGTAGACTTCTCAACTACAAGTAATATAGACTACGTAGACTTCTCAACTGCAAGTAATATAGACTAAGTAGACTTCTCAACTACAAGTGATAGAGACTAAGTAGACTTCTCAACTGCAAGTGATAGATACTAAGTAGACTTCTCAACTGCAAGTGATAGAGAGAGACTAAGTAGACTTCTCAACTACAAGTGATAGAGACTAAGTAGACTTCTCAACTACAAGTGATAGAGACTAAGTAGACTTCTCAACTGCAAATGATATAGACTAAGTAGAATTCTCAACTACACTTGATAGAGACTAAGTAGACTTCTCAACTACAAGTAATAGAGACTAAGTAGACTTCTGAACTGCATGTGATAGAGACTAAGTAGACTTCTCAACTGCAAGTGATAGAGACTAAGTAGACTTCTCAACTGCAAGTGATAGAGACTAAGTAGACTTCTCAACTACAAGTGATAGAGACTAAGCAGACTTCTCAACTACAAGTGATAGAGACTATGGAAACTTCTCAACAGCAAATGATAGAGACTAAGTAGACTTCTCAACTTCAAGTAATAGAGACTAAGTAGACTTCTCAACTACAAGTGTTATAGACTAAGTAGACTTTTCAACTGCAAGTGATAGAGACTAAGTAGACTTCTCAACTACAAGTGTTAGATACTAAGTAGACTCCTCAACTACAAGTGATAGATACTAAGTAGACTTCTCAGCTGCAAGTGATATAGACTAAGTACACTTCTCAACTACAAGTGATAGAAACTAAGTAAACTTCTCAACTGCAAGTGATAGAGACTAAGTAGACTTCTCAACTACAAGTGATAGAGACTAAGTAGACTTCTCAACTGCAAGTGATAAAGACTAAGTAGACTTCTCAACTACAAGTGATAGAGACTAAGTAGACTTCTCAACTACAAGTAATATAGACTAAGTAGACCTCTCAACTGCAAGTAATATGGACTAAGTAAACTGCTCAACTACAAGTGATAGAGACTAAGTAGACTTCTCAACTGCAAGTGATAGATACTAAGTAGACTTCTCAACTGCAAGTGATAGAGAGAGACTAAGTAGACTTCTCAACTACATGTGATAGAGACTAAGTAGACTTCTCAACTGCAAGTGATAGGTACTAAGTAGACTTCTAAACTGCAAGTGATAGATACTAAGTTGACTTCTAAACTGCAAGTGATAGAGACTAAGTAGATTTCTCAAATACAAGTGATAGAGACTAAGTAGACTTCTCAACTGCAAGTAATATAGACTAAGTAGACTTCTCAACTACAAGTGATAGAGACTAAGTAGACTTCTCAACTGCAAGTAATATAGACTAAGTAGACTTCTCAACTACAAGTGATAGATACTAAGTTGACTTCTCAACTACAAGTAATAGAGACTAAGTAGACTTCTCAACTGCATGTGATAGAGACTAAGTAGCCTTCTCAACTTCAAGTAATAGAGACTAAGTAGACTTCTCAACTACAAGTAATATAGACTAAGTAGACTTCTCAACTGCAAGTAATATAGACTAAGTAGACTTCTCAACTACAAGTGATAGAGACTAAGTAGACTTTTCAACTACAAGTGATAGAGACTAAGTAGACTTCTCAACTGCAAGTGATAGAGACTAAGTAGACTTCTCAACTACAAGTAATATAGACTAAGTAGACTTCTGAACTGGAAGTAATATAGACTAAGTAGACTTCTCAACTACAAGTGATAGAGTCTAAGTAGACTTCTCAACTACAAGTGGTTGAGACTAAGCAGACTTCTCAACTGCAAGTGATAGAGACAAAGTAGACTTCTCAACTACAAGTGATAGAGACTAAGTAGACTTCTCAACAACAAGTGATAGAGACTAAGTAGACTTCTCAACTACAAGTAATAGAGACTAAGTAGACTTCTCAACTACAAGTAATATAGACTAAGTAGACTTCTCAACTGTAAGTGATAGAGACTAAGTAGACTTCTCAACTACAAGTGATAGAGACTCAGTAGACTTCTCAACTACAAGTGATATAGACTAAGTAGACTTCTCAACTGCATGTGATATAGACTAAGTAGACTTCTCAACTACAAGTGATAGAGACTAAGTAGACTTCTCAACTACAAGTGATAGAGACTAAGTAGACTTCTCAACTACAAGTAATATAGACTAAGTAGACTTCTCAACTGCAAGTGATAGAGACTAAGTAGACTTCTCAACTACAAGTGATAGAGACTAAGTAGACTTCCCAACTGCAAGTGATAGATACTAAGTAGACTTCTCAACTACAAGTGATAGAGACTAAGTAGACTTCTCAACTACAAGCAATAGAGACTAAGTAGACTTCTCAACTGCAAGTAATATAGACTAAGTAGACTTCTCAACTACAAGTGATAGAGACTAAGTAGACTTCTCAACTACAAGTAATAGAGACTAAGTAGACTTCTGAACTGCGTGTGATAGAGACTAAGTAGACTTCTCAACTACAAGTGATAGAGACTAAGTAGACTTCTCAACTACAAGTAATAGAGACTACGTAGACTTCTCAACTGCAAGTAATATAGACTAAGTAGACTTCTCAACTGCAAGTGGTAGAGACTAAGTAGACTTCTCAACTACAAGTAATAGAGACTAAGTAGACTTCTGAACTGCATGTGATAGAGACTTAGTAGACTTCTCAATTACATGTAGTAGAGACTAAGTAGACTTCTCAACTACAAGTAATATAGACTAAGTAGACTTCTCAACTGCAAGTAATATAGACTTAGTAGACTTCTCAACTACAAGTGATAGAGACTAAGTAGACTTCTCAACTACAAGTGATAGAGACTAAGCAGACTTCTCAACCACAAGTGATAGAGACTAAGTTGATTTCTCAACTACAAGTGATAGAGACTAAGTAGACTTCTCAACTACAAGTAATATAGACTAAATAGACTTCCCAACTGCAAGTGATAGATACTAAGTAGACTTCTCAACTACAAGTGATAGAGACTAAGTAGACTTCTCAACTACAAGTAATAGAGACTACGTTAACTTCTCAACTGCAAGTAATATAGACTAAGTAGACTTCTCAACTGCAAGTGGTAGAGACTAAGTAGACTTCTCAACTACAAGTAATAGAGACTAAGTAGACCTCTGAACTGCATGTGATAGAGACTAAGTTGACTTCTAAATTACATGTAGTAGAGACTAAGTAGACTTCTCAACTACAAGTAATATAGACTAAGTAGACTTCTCAACTGCAAGTAATATAGACTTAGTAGACTTCTCAACTACAAGTGATAGAGACTAAGTAGACTTCTCAACTACAAGTGATAGAGACTAAGCAGACTTCTCAACTACAAGTGATAGAGACTAAGTTGATTTCTCAACTACAAGTGATAGAGACTAAGTAGACTTCTCAACTACAAGTAATATAGACTAAGTAGACTTCTCAACTGCAAGTGATAGAGACTAAGTATACTTCTCAACTGCAAGTGATAGAGACTAAGTAGACTTCCCAACTGCAAGTGATAGATACTAAGTAGACTTCTCAACTACAAGTGATAGAGACTAAGTAGATTTCTCAACTGCAAGTGATAGAGACTAAGTAGACTTATCAACTACCTGACGGAAAATTTACACTGAATCTACTTTACGAAACAGCAGATTTTATAGTTAGGAATATGAGAGCATGCGGCCAAATTATTATAATTGGGAAACACAATAGATAGGAAAGGAAAAGGGGGGGGATACAGGGACATCAGAAGGAGAAATACTGGTAAGGAAAACAGGGGCTAAATCACATTGCGCTACGCGAAGTGGGCAGACCGGTGCAAGAGCTGGGAAAAAAAAACTCACCTGGAGAAAAACCTGCACAACAACACGGGTGAAATACACTAGATAGGATTAGAGAAGGTAAAAAATGTGTTTCTCATAAACGCATGCTCTCTAATTATAGTCACTAGTGACATAATATCACCACCACTCTGTATAGTTTTCACGAACTATAGAGACAGCCCGTTTTTAAGGGACAATAAATAAATAATTTTCAACCTGGAATAGAGATAAGAAGATAAATAAAGAAAGGACAAACATAGTCGAGACGGCTGAAGTAATAATAAAAAATAAAAATGTACAGATCCCACCTCAAACACAGTCGACCTAGAGAATTAAATAAGGAAATATACAAGGCCAGGAACAATATAACTACAATCATTAAAGCACTAAGAAAAAAGGGCCAATAATTCAGGATAAATATAAACTAGAAACAGCGGACTTGCACCAAATTAAAAAATCTATAAAAAAAATAAACGGACTTATTCAAACTAAAAAAAACAGTGAAGACCGTTTCGGGGTCAATGCACTGATATACAACTGGGAAATTTGATTCAGAAAAAGGATATCCTAACAAGACAATATATATATATATATATATATATATATATATATATATATATATATATATATATATATATTTATATAGCAACACACAAATAGCATACACAGGATGCAATTCATTTTTGAGCAACATGACTCCCAAGCAAGCGGCTGGAAGACCAAAATTCATCGTCAGCAACCAATTGTAATCTAACTTGAATTCAACTTTTATAGCATACTTCAACTAGATTATCTACTTTGGTATACTTTATCTGCTAATACTTTTCACTTTATCTCCTTTCTTATCTTTCTTTCATATTTGTCTCTTTCACTAGTTGTTCTTATTTTCGTTCATTTATTGTTTTAATAATTTTTTGTTGTTTTATTCATTACTATATCATCCAATCAAATGGCTAACCCTTTCCAGTCCAATGGGGAAATAGTTTCGAAGAAACATTTCAGAACATTTACTGAAGACATGGACGATGGGAGATTAATTAGGGCATTCAGAGATGAATGGGCACAAGGTATCGATCTTTCACACGTGCATGCAAATGTAAGACCAAACACCCCTACACTGTTGGCCCTTCAGACTGCTTGAGGATTATATTCGGCACTGGTAGATACTTTGACATACTCAGGTAGGGGTACTTTCCTCATTTATCCTAGAGAAAAAGAGCACCTTCTCCCTATGGGGAATTTAGAGGTAGGTGAATTTGTTGCAAAAGTAACCCAGCCCCACCCCCCACCCCCAATCACAAAATTAATTGGTTTGGAAACAGTTGATGTTTTTGTACCGGAAATCCATTGCGAAATTCCTCTAAAAGTATTTCAAGAGGGTATCGAACAGAGATTACAGATCAGGGCGAAAGGAAACTTATAAAGCAGTGCCGAATGTTAGCACGGTAAAAAATCATTGTTAGAATTGATTCAAGAGAAGTCCAAAAAATCCCAGAATTTTTCAAAATGTATGGCTTTCTTATACAAACGTGGTGTTTTGGATGCGTTAACATTAGACCATGTAATGTTTGTAATACCAAAGGGCACGATAAGTGGAAACGCCCCCAGCAAAATGCTGAGAGCGCTTCCTCGTCTGCCCCCCTCCCCTCCTGCTGACACTACACACAAAACTTCATCTGAAAATACAAATACAATTCCAAATTCCATTTTTGGAGAATCTTTTGCTGGTGTGGTGTCAGCTAAACAAAATTCTGCAGTAAGAAGGCTTTCTGCAAATAAAGAAGGAAAAATCGAGAAAGAGAATGGAAACAAGCAGAGTGATAGTGACTTAACAATACAGCTTGAAAGAGACTTGAAATTGACTGATGAAGATTCCCAACAAAGGGATAATTCAAAATGGATTTCCCCTAAAATCAGAAGAAAAAAAAAACTGAGATCCAGTGGAAGGAATAACAAAAAACCAATGTATACAAAAGATCATATACAAGAGGAGAGAGAAAATTCAAATACAAAGACTTCTGACACAATAGAATCAGAGACACCAGATATTATGCAACAATTCAAGGAAAACCAAAACAAAGAACTAAATAGTGAGACCAGAGAGGAGGATGATCAAACGGAAGTGACTACACAACAACTATATTCAAAGAAAAATGATGAAGAAGAAAGGGAAAAGGAAAGAGAAAAGGAAGGGGAAAAGGAAACGGAAAAAGAGAAAGTAAAAGAAAAAGAAAAAGAGAAGTAAAAGGAAAGAAGAAGGAATAAGACATATGAAATTGATATAAGCCCCAGATCCAAGATATCATGGAAAACAACCCCCAAGAGTAAACTGATGAAATCTAAAAGAAAGGCTTTTTTCTTCTGTCTCACCAAATCTTAGCAGAAAGAAAAGAACACAAACTGCACATGCTCCAATATCAACGGACACCCCCCAGACATCTATGATAAAAAGAATGCTGAGTGAATCTCAATCCATACCTCAAAGCACACCAAGCCTTCAAATAGATACCTCAAATGCAGACAACACTTTTAAGACACCCTCTAAAAGCCCAAGACAACAAACATCTGTCCCACCCAGTCCCAAAAACAAAAAGAATAAACCTGCATCTACTCATTTGACAAACTTCCTAATCTGTACACACACAGCTGTCACAGAATTAGGCGAAAATTGAATTTTTTTTCTTCTTGAATTACAAACTAATCTCACCATTTTTTTTTTGTTTCGTCGTACATGCGTTACCTGGGGTGAATAAGTGGTTTTCTCCAAGGTAAGCGGCGTGTAACGATTTGCATGTGCCTGACTTCGAATCACATGAAGTCCGGAACATTAGAATCACGGGGTGCACGGTAATTTTGCCGTGAATTGTGCTCACCTATTTGAGGATATATAAGGCAGAATATTTCTGATAATAATTACGAGTCCAAAAGTATCTTATCACAGGAAAGATAGCTCGTCATTTTATCTCCAGCCAAAGGGATGAGTGTTAAATTTATATTTCGTTGTATTGTGAATTTTATTCAGTTTATCATTTCATGTAATGATGCCTTTATTACAATGCAGATTTTAAACGTGGAACATTTGGAATTACTAGTCACTATTAGACTTTAAATGCAATAGCGTAATCTAAGTTTTAGATTGTTTTTGAAACAACTACTATTAGTGTGGTTTCTTTATTGTAGCTGATATCGTAGCTGATATTGTAGCAGAGCATCTCTGATATTGTAGCTGAACGTCTCTGAATTGTAGCTGAACGTCTCTGAACGTCTCTGAATGTCTCTGAATTGTAGCTGAATGCGATTGATTGTGCCGTGAATGTGCTGTTTAATTGTACGATCGAATTGAGGTATCTGACTGTCTGTTTGTCGGATTGTCTGTTCGTCTACATCGTCGTGATTTGTAAATATCCGGAAATCTAGAAGTCTGAGTGTCGGAGCTGTCTAGAGGTGTAAACATCCGGGGTGGCATCTAAATATTTGGGACCGTTGGTTCTAGTAGATGTTGTATGCTGTCTGTACGTATAACTGTGGTGGATCTGTGAAGGGCAAGTGACCGATAAAAGTATTGAGTCAACCCTAGGTATTCGGAGAAGCTGGGCGGCGATTCAATAGTTGGTGAATCGTACGGTTATACAGGGTCGAGACACATGTGTGTGTTGCAATTGTAGTACAATTAAATACATTGTTATATTTACATAGTTACTTCAAATCACAGTAGTATTTCAATGGATTACATGAATCTCAAGAAAAGTTAGCAACTTGATTAAACACATGTATATGTTCGTGCTAGTTGTCGCAATCCATACGTGCGATAGTATAGTTTGATGTTTGTATTTATTATCGCAATTTATACTTGCGGTAATATAACTTTTGTAAAGTTTCCTTGGATTTGTGTATAGTCCAAGAGATTCCTTTGTATCTGTGTTTTATTTTGTATTAATATTTAATTTATTGTTGAATTGTGAATAGTTGTGAAGCGAGATTGTGGGTTGAATGCATGAGTTATTGTGTTGATACATCATTATTTTTTTCATTAATAATTTATTTCATAAATTTACATTATCTTTCACATTGTGTTTGTGTTGTTCATTTAATCCACCAT
Organism: Unio pictorum; assembly: GCA_030141615.1. NCBI lineage: Eukaryota > Metazoa > Mollusca > Bivalvia > Unionida > Unionidae > Unio > Unio pictorum. The sequence goes on along the minus strand of JARLTB010000041.1, from coordinate 195,471 downwards.
CCACTCGGTAACAATTCTGTTACAACAGCCTCCCTTCTCATTTCCCAATCTTAAGATCAACAACAACAATAATAATAACTGCACACACACTATACTTTCTGAAATATTATTTTAATAGTACCTTTTTGTAATGCATAATGGCTGAATCTCATTTATTGAAAATTGCCTCCATAAATGTAAAAGGCCTCTCTTTGGGAAAAGCAAAAAAACTAATTAACTCTATTTCTAAATATGATATTGTAGCTCTGTAAGAACTACACAACATTCATCATAAAACTATTAACTTTATTGAAGACAAATTAGATGCTCTTTCTAAAACCCAAATTAACCCCTCTGAGACTATCTCAGGAGTGGGTTTTATTGTAATTAATAAAAGTTTGCACAAAAATTGGAAAATACATATTACTCCAAATTTTGTTCAAGGTAGAATGATACACATTCAAATTTATAAAACCAATTTAATAAATTTGTATGCTCCAGCTCCAAGGATAGATAAATTACAATATTATGAGAACCTCGGCAATTATACCTCAGACTTTTTTTTCATTCATGAAGATTTGATAATGTTAGGAGTCTTTAATGCATGCAGTGAAAGAATTGATACTAGATATTTAAAAATATACCCACAACAAACCAGAATGTTAAACGACTTTATTCATAATGATAATAATATAATTGATGCTTTCTGTTTTCTACATTCTAACGATATTAAATATACGTATGTATTTCACAATACCAATACCAAAATAAGGATTGAACACTTCTATGTACTTAAAATCAATCAAAACAAATTTCTAAAATGTGAAATTTTTGAGGAAATGATCACAGAACATAAAACTATTCTCTTATAATATAAAACATATTCATGCACAAAATGGGGAAAGAGTTTTTGGAAATTAAATAATAACATTTTAAATTTACCTGAATTAAAAATAGAAATTGAAGATATTATAGAAAATATTGAATTGGTGAACCTTCAAGCGTAGGATTTGACCAATAATAAATTTAAAGATACTTGTCAAAAATTTTCCAGATTAAAAAGCTATAACAACAAAATAATTGAAAAGGAATGCAAAAGAATTTTGGAAAACAATACATCCTCTTATGAACAAAAAATTAAAACTCGAAAAGTTCTTGATAACCTTCAAAAAATTAAGATTAATGGAGAAAAACAAAGAGCAGATTTTTATCATGACATTTATAACATTGGGAAAAAGATATATAAAAGAGAAGAAATTAGAAAAGGAAATGAAAAAGTTTTAACCCAACCTAAAGTTAATAATATTATAATTGAAGGGAAAAATATATCTTAAAGAATGTAAAATACTTCTACCAAAAACTTTATGAAAGCAAAAACATCTCTTTAGAAAAAAATTAAAAAATTCCTAGATAAAATCAATTTACCTACTATATCAAACAAATTGGGAGAGCTTTGTGAACAAGAAATTACTATTAATGAGATAGAAAAAAGCAATAGATAAATTTTCTAAAAATAAAGCCCCAGGTTTGGATGGCTTAAATGCTGAATTTTATATAACAAAAATAAAACATAGTTTGCTATCAGTGTTAAAAAATGTATACAGCCATATTTTCAAACGTAATTTAATGACTGATTCAATGAGAAATGGCATAATAACATTACTTTATAAAGAAAAAGGTGATATTAAAGAAATAAAAAAATGGAGACCGATTTCACGTTTAAACATTGACTATAAAATCCTGAGTAGTATTCTGGCTAGCAGATTTAAAACAACTCTGAGTGACTTAATAATGATTAACCAATCTTGTGGTGAGCATGGTAGACAAATATCTGATAACATCCTGTCTATCAAAACCATACTTGAATATATGGAAAATAACCAACAGAGTGGTGCCTTTATACTAAAATGCATTTGACAAGATAGAAACTAACTCTATAATTAAAACATTGGAGAAAAATGGATTTGGCCCAATCTTTATAAAATGGATTAGTATTTTATATATTGACATCAACTCTAAAATACAAAATAAATGGTGAACATACTGAATATTTCCCTGTCACTAGATCTGTCAGACAGGGGTGCCCAGTCTCAATGCTTTTATATGTCCTTGGTATTGAAACACTTAATGTTTCTATTCAAAGTGATGAAGACATAAAGGGCATAACAATTCCTAATATGGTTGGTCAAACCAAGACATTTTTACATGCTGATGATATATCCAACTTCATTTCAACTGGAAACTCATATAGCAATCTAATTAAACAATACTCAAACTTAAGCGATGCATCAGGTTCTGAACTAAACCATGATAAAACTGAAATACTAGTAATTGGTGATTGGAAAAATAAGAAATATTTTAATCTTCCTAAGGATAAAATTAAACAATATGTAAAAGTTTTAGGAGTATTTCCAGGCAAAAATAATAAAACAAAAATCTTGGAACAAATTCTTAAGAAAATTCAATATCGTAAGGATATTTGGAATATAAAAGAGTTCAGTTTTATGCAAAAAATACACATAGCTAAATCCTACTTTTTTAAAACTCAATTTGGCATGAATTTAATATAATTGACTTTGGAGCCTACTACTACTAGTAATTGGTGATTGGAAAAATAAGAAATATTTGAATCTTCCTAAGGATAAAATGAAACAATACATGTATGTAAACGTTTTAGGAGTATTTCTTGGCAAAAATAATAAAACAAAAAACATGGATCAAATTCTTAAGAAAATTCAATATCATAAGGATATTTGGAATATGAGAGTTCAGTTTTTTGCAAAAAATAAACATAGCTAAATCCTACTTTTTTAACTGAATTTGGCATGAATTTAATATAATTGACTTTGGAGCCTACTACTTCCAAAAATAGAACAACCAATTTACAACATTATTTGGAGAAAAGTAAAGAAATTATGTAAATCATCCTTACAGCATAATAAAAATAAAGGTGGGCTTAATCTCCCCAACTTAAAATTTAAGCAAGCTGCAAATTACTTATGTAGATTTAAATCACTTGAAACCTCCCCAAAATATCCATGGCAAGGAATTTATATTTATTGGTTTGGTTCATCCTTGTCTAATATCAAATTAATATACAATAACAACAAATTAACCAAAACTTTACAGTCACCAAATGTAATGTATAGACAAACACTAACTCTCAAAAGATACAAACTTGTACCAAAAATTTGGTAACTAAATAAGAATATAGAAATTTATAATCGTTTTAAAAAAAAAATCACAACTACCTAATCATAATATTGAATATAAATTACCACATTTAAGATGGGATATGATTTGGAAAAATTGGTCTCAAATAAAAAATTATAATGAAATCAACCTTATCTTTAGTTACTTACATGATATTTGGTGGACTGGAGAGGTTTCATTTGAAAGAAAAGAAAAGTAATTCCAAGATTACAACAATGTCCCCTATGTAAGAAATTTTCTGATAGTAAAACACATCTGATATTAAAGTGTAAAAATAATAATTTTCAAAGAAGAATAATTATACAAAAAATAAAGAATAAATTGGGATCATTTGATATTTGTAACTTACTATATACCCAAACCGTCCTTTAATTGTTTTATCACAATTACAGTACAGTGTTTAAAGTACAGTGTTCTGAATGAAGTCCAATCTTGAATGTGCTGATGTACCAATAGCTTGGAATGTGGCAGTTTGCTAACAGTATTGATGTATCATAATGACATAATTCAGACTGTCTTTAAAATAATGAATTAATTCTAAATTTAAAATTTGTAATTTCAGTGAATACTTTAAGTAAATAAATTAAACCTGAGAACAGTGCTAGTACGAAAAAAATACCGCCTGCTTTTCTGTAATTTTGCATCTTTATCAGAGCTGAATCTTTCGATGCAGAATGATATTTTATGTTTCTTATATGTTTATATTTTTACAGATGCCTGTACATGTGTTCCAGGCTTTATACTTTCAATTTTAATATTCCTTAATTATTTAGTGTCTAGCCAGATTATTCACTTGTTGTATATACTGTATATATTGTACATACCAGATAGAAGGCCTCAAGGTAGATTAGTTCTGTAACTAATTGAGTTACCTTCTCTAAATAAAGTCTTTATTATTATCATTATTATTATTATTATTATTATTATTATTATTATTATTATTATTATTATAGTATATGTAGGACCGGTCGATTGTAAGCAACGATACGAGCCCCTGTGTATAATTCGGGGTAAAAAAAAAAAAAGCCCCTAACAAGCATATATTGGACACCCATACTCAAAGACATTTGACACAAAGATAACAACTGTGTCACAATATGGATTGATAATTATCATTCCGACTTCATTTTCTCCAATTTGTATCAAAATAATATCCGATATTGGTGTTGGTAATCCCTGAAACACGAAGCTTGATATACGGGCACCAGATATCCCCCGGAACTGAATTGGCAGGTCTGGTGGTAGCCGACACACACGTAACAAGGAAACATCTGTTCCCAACCTGGCGATAATGCTATGACCCACAAGCAAATGGCGCATTCTCAGAGCTCTCTATAAACTGAATCGGTAATATCTTAACTCCCCAATATACAAGAGAAAAGCAGTACTAGTGCTGACATCTATATTAACTGATGAGAACAGCATTTGGAAGAGAATTTTCTTTCTTCCTTTATCTTCTTTTGGCTTATAGTGCTATGGCACTTATAAGTTTGTTTAATAAATAGGGCTAAGGTCCAATATCTTTTCAAATCTTAAATTGATTTAATATAAATAGTTTACTTCAAAACTATCAAAAAATTCACTTTTACAACCAAAATAATAAACAGTCTAAGTTAGACTAGTCAAAGGGATACAATCACTCTGGAAAAGGACATCCACAAGACTAACGGAAATACACAACACTACTAGACACAAATCATTTGGAAATGCCACAGCATATAAAAAGAACTCTTAGGGAACATATAACACATAATTTATCTAACTAAACTGCACTTTTCGAATTTTAAATCTTTTTATTTTTTTAATTTTAAAATATTCAAATTTCACAATTAATTTAAATAAGTACTACAACTCTATTCTTTGACCTAGTTAGTGCTGTCCATACAAAAACATCATACAACACACAACTAAAAACACGAACTACATACACAATGGACAAATGACATTTGCAAAGTCAACTGGGTTACTTTTTTTTAAAAAAAAAAAATTTACTACAAGGAGAGGAAATTAGCCCTAGAACTTTATAGTTCTAAGGGAGAAGAGTACAAGTTTAAGTTTAGGAATTAGATTGTGAGGAAACTAGTATTCTTTGTAGCTCTAGCAAAAAATTGCACATCTCAAGTATGCTCGTACTTGAGATAGGGAATACAATCAGTCTAATATCCTTCGATTGCGTAAATAAGAACTTATAATAATCTGGTGAACAAAGCAAAGATTAACCATTTCAAAATGTATCTGGTATAAATATATAAAATTAGAAAACACGTAAACAAACACTATTTATTACACTCATGGGTGGACAAGGAAAACATTACACCCCTTTTATACATAATTCAAAAAACGATGGTGGTCCTCAACAACTCAAACTAGCTATATATGCTTGGGAGAGTTAACGAGGATCAACACCACCCACCCACCCACCCCCCTAGACAGGGCTAACTATGGGGAAAAAAGAGTTGAGGGATTCAGGATGGGTAATCAAAACCCGACCTAAGGAAATCATTTCAATAGAAACACTAGGGACCAACACCCTCCTCTTTATGATATAATCCCGATGGTAAAAAAATAAGGTTAGGATTCAATTTAAACAAACAGATATAAAAAAATCCCACGAACAACACATCAGGGGCAACACACTCATACATAAACAACCTTTATTTTAGTTTTTCAAATGGGGAAGATATCTGTCTGGTTTCCCGCGCCCTCCCCTCCCCCAATAAAGAACAAAAAACAACGAGTAAAACAACAACAATAATAATGGTAATAATTCAATCACTTTTATAATACTAATACCAATAATAATAAAGATATTAATAAAAAAAATAACGATATCGATAATTAAATGATCTTAATAATAATGCCAACATAAACGAGAGTAACAACAACAATAATAATAATAATAATAATAATAATAATAATAATAATAATAATAATAATAATAAATGATCTTAATAATAATAATAATAATAATAATAAATTATTATATTATTAATATTAAAAAAATTATTGGTCCTAATAATAATAATAATAATAATAATAATATAATATATTATATATAATAATAATAATAATAATAATAATAATAATACTATAATATATTATATATAATAATAATAATAGTAATAATAATAATAATGATAATAATAATAATAATACTATAATATATTATATATAATAATAATAATAATAATAATAATAATAATAATAATAATAATAATAATACTTTTAAAGCAATATATTTGTCTAAAATTGTATATTGAAAAAAGACATTTACAATGACATAAATGTTAACATTTCGAACATTAGAAACAAATACTTACCCATATTCAGCCAGGACATCAGTTCTAGTTACGCCCAAAGTCAAGCACTAGCCATCGGTTTTGAAAATTTTTGAAGTAAACATCTCCTCAGGTGGATAGTCTGTTTTACGTCAATGTTCATTGTATTACATTTCACAGGAGGTCGAGTACATTAATGTGATCTTATCGAGTGTGTCGTAGATAACCGCTGACAGGGTATGTTTCAATGTCGATTGCTTTCTTGTTATGTGTATGACATTATCCTGGTACACGATGTATTAATGTTTAATGGTGAATACAATATACGTGCAAGAAAGTAAAGGAGATACAGGTAAACTAAAATCTGCAAATAAACCAGTCAATTAAATTCAGTTAAAACGAGTTTGGTTTCAACAAATGACATGCACAGACTGTTTTACACCTATGAATACGCCTTCCATAAAGGTATCCTTAATGGTTCTAACCGTCTACGTGATGCGTGCTACAATCAATGTAGTACCTACTGCCACCACCACCACTACTACTACTACTACTACTACTACCATTATCAGTTCTACTACACTTATGTTAGAACTGATGCTATTACTACTAATATGAAAACTTATACTACTACGTCTTCCACCACAACCTATACCAATAAGTTTTTTTTTTTTGCTTTGTCCTTTGAAAATATTTTGTAATAAAATCACAATCAAGTTGTCGAGAGCCTTAAGTAAATATATAAACTAAGTATAAAAATTAGTGAATAGGGAGTACGAGGATGATATATAAATTATACGATTACTCGAGCATGTAAGTTGGTGCATTCCTTGAGCATCTTTTTTATGGTTAACATGCACGAGTAATTAATGTATTTAGATTATGTTGAAAATATTAGAGGGAATGTTTAAGGCACGAAAAGTGGGAAAAAATTATATGGTATCGTCCGTTTACTGTCGCTTAAAATGAACAAGATGTACGTTTATGTAAATGGCATGGTTTTAGACTCCATTGCATACTGATTCGTGTGTATATTTAACACTAATTATGTTTCCTATATACGACACATAAAGGTAATAAGTGATTGTTAGCCCGTATTATCATATTCAGTGAACGTTAGCTATTTCGAACTAAACGAATGCGTATTCATGATTGGCCTGGTATAAATGTATGGGTCTGCAATGCAACTGGACATGTGTGTGTGTGTGTGTGTGTGTGTGTGTGTGTGTGTGTGAATACGTGCAAAAATGTATGTATACTTAAGTATTTTTAGGTTAGTGGGTATGTATGTATGCTTACGTATTTTTAGGTTAGTGGGTATGTATGTATGCTTACGTATTTTTAGGTTAGTGGGTATGTATGTATGCTTAAGTATTTTTAGGTTAGTGGGTATGTATGTATGCTTACGTATTTTTAGGTTAGTGGGTATGTATGTATGCTTAAGTATTTTTAGGTTAGTGGGTATGTATGTATGCTTACGTATTTTTAGGTTAGTGGGTATGTATGTATACTTAAGTAGGTATGCAGGTTAGTGGGTATGTATAATTACGTAGATTAGTGGGTATGTATAAAACTTACATAGGTTAGTCGGCATGTATATAGACATACCATGGTTAGTGGGCGTGTATGTAGACTTGCCTAGGTTAGTGGGCTTGTATATATACTTACCATCGTTTGTGGGCATCTATGTAGACTTACCAAAGTTAGTTGGCGTGTATGTAGACTTTCGTATGTTCATGGGCGTGTATGTAGACCTATCTTATTTTTTTCTCCAGGTACTATACACTGATCCATTACTTATCATTTACCATATATATTCATGTATAAACCTGTTCGCGTTTAAGTCGACCCCACCCCAAAGCAGTAACAATTTAAAAGTGCATGACCAACGTATAAGCCGAAATATATAAATGCATTTATTTAGGCAAACTTGAATCAGCAAAAATTACACATAAACATATCTCGGGTTTGTCGTGTATGATTATTTACAAACAAATGGTATACATTTATTTCAAAAGTCAAGGCATTTATTTAAATTTATGTTTTTGTATTGTTTTCAGATTTCAGCTTAATTCAAATTATAACTGTATAACTTTATTTGGAAAATGATCATTTGCAGTCGATGCAAAATTACCTCTACATTTTGACTCAATTAATGCCTTGAAAAGTACCGTAAAAACTGAGTTGTAGTTTGTTTTGTTGTACGAGACCTTAAATACAATTTTTATACAGTACGGAAGTGGCGTAGCGAGGATATTTGGCGTGCATGGCAAAACACCCAAATTTGAGCACCGGCTGCCCCTTGTACGCAGTTATGTAGATGCTTTGGGCCGATTTGGGCCCCATTTGACGCCCCCTAGCCACCGGCGCCCGGGGCAAATGCCCCACCTGCCCTATATTCACTATGCCACTGCACTACGGTAATCGTGCTCATGTTATGGAGTGAAAGCGATTACACATCAAAGTACTTGTATAGTTGCCGGTCAAAATTCTCTCTTGTCTCAAGTCCATTTCATAGTTTTAATAGTTTAAATGGCATGTAAACAAAATCCAATTCCGCAACTTATAAACAAAAGAGACGCATAATCGTCCAGCTTTCCATTGCGTGGAAAATTATTAGCTTGTTCAACCAAAACACAAAAGTAATATAGACGGATGATGATCTTTGCAAATCTATTTTCAGGGTTTTAGCCTTTATTATTACCATTCTTTCAAGAACATGTAAAAGATTGAACGAGTATACTTTCTTATTAAGTTTGCCTCAATATGTAGCATCGCTTATATCATTGGGAAACAGTAACTCGTGAGCAGGTGGATCAATGTAAATGAAATTGCTATTACCGAAATAATGACGCCTTATCTGCAAGAATGAGATTTGGTCAAAACAATGAATAAAGCAAATTGTAGATAAATACGTTTAAAAATAAATAGGGGTTAAAGTGACGATAGGCAAGATTTCCACTGTGTAAGTACTGAATCACATAGAACAATCGGGTTTCCTGGGCAAACGCGTACCGGCCAGTGAATGTTTTTTTGTATTTACTACGACATACTGATGCCTTATCTGCAAGAATGAGTATTTGGTCGAAACAATGAATAAAGCAAATTGTAGATCAATACATTTGAAAATAAATAAGGGTTAAAGTGACGATAGGTAAGTTAAGTACTGAATCACATAGAACAACCGGCCAGTGATTTTTTTTTTGTATTTACTATAATTTAGATTCAGAAAATAAGCACATACAAATTAATAACAAAAATAATCATAATACTTTATAATATTGTAATAATTATTGGGAAACCGACAGTGTATTTGTTTGTTAACAAGCAAAAACGTCTGACAACACGGGAATAAATTGTTTGTGTATGTAAATATTTTCAGCTATCAACAAAAACTTTTTAAAAATGTATAAGTGTAACCTGGGTCCGCTTATAAGCCGACCCCTCTTATTCCAGTCCTTTATTTTGTTCTTACATTATGCGGCTTATTCGGGTCTGTGACGATGTGTTGCCAATATAAGTTTAAGTGGTTTAGTACATTGAGTTTTTGGCCGTTGAAAGTGATGTTGGGATCAACATAGGGCTTTCCAGGGGCCAGATGATGCATGACTTCAGTCTTCTTGGTCTGACAGTGAGACCAAATCTTGTGAATTAGTTAGAAAACTTATCAACGCTGAAATACAGGTCAGATTCTGAGCTAAAATTGAGGACGAAGTCATCACCAAATAAGAAATTCATAATGATGTCTGTCATAACCTTAGTTTTTGTTAGAAGCCGGCTGCGATTGAAAAATAGTTTTACATGTGAACAGTACCTGATGCTGACTCTAACCTCTCCGTCCCTGAAATGATTAGTCAGCAGGACGTAGAACAATTGATTAAACAATATTGGTACCGGAACACAACCCTGCATGACGCAAATGGTTAATTGGAATGGCTCGGATGTCTCTCCATTGTCCTGGACTCGTGCCTTTTTGGATGAGTTGAAATGATGCACCAAGGATATAACCTTTCTCGGGCATCCATACTTGGTCTTTATCATCCACAATCCTTCTCTGCTGTCTGTATCAAAGACCTTTATCAAGTCGACGAAGACGGAGAACGTTCGGTGTTTTGCTCTTGACAATTCTCTTGTAGATGCCTCGCAGCAAACACCTTGTCGATGGCTCCACTTTATTTTTGAGTCCACATTGGCTTTCTGGCTGTAGTCCCTGAAACTGAGGCGGTTCAGTAAGATTCTGGCGATTATCTTCCTTGCATCTGAGAGTCAGTATATGTCCCGGTAGTTGTTGCAGGCCTGGCGGTTCCCTTTGCGCTTATAAAGGTGGATTATGGAAGTGTATTTGAATTCTTGAGTGATCGTCTCTTTCTGCCACAATAGTACAAACAGTTGGAGGAGTCTTTCTATCAGGGCTGTACCCCTTTACTTCTTGACTTCAGTTGGGAAGGAGCCTGAACCAGGTGATGTGCCACTAGAGAGCATACTCATCGCTTTATGTGTCTACAGCAAGTCTTGAGGGTCATCCAGTGCTTCATTAATGGGCAATTGAGGGTGATGACTTATGGTTCACCGTTGATGGATGAAGGGTGATTCAGGATGCTATCAACGTCTTCAGCCGATCGTTGAAAAATCTTCTCTTTATCAGCAAGTAGTGTTTCCATCTGCGCTGAGACGGTGGAACGATTCATAGGATGTAGGTCCAAACACTTCTTTCAAGGCATTGAAGAAGTTCATGCTGGCCTCCGTAGCACTGGAGCGAATCAGGTTTGTTTCTCAGCCATGTGTTTCGTATCTACCTTATAGTTCTGCGTCTATTATCGTACGCATCGTTCCTAGAGGAGGACATGGGTTGTTGAGGTAAGTTTAAAGGAGGAGTTCTTCACTTCCTCTGACGTTCCAAAAGAAAATGTATCCGAAGCCCCTTTCTCCCACAAGTCGTGTCTCGCTCAAGGCATAAATGTCCACGTTGTATCTGGCACGTTTTTTTCCTATTAGGGTGGGCTCTCTTTTGTGGTCTTTCCGCATAATCTCTGTCCAGTAAGGTGCTCACAATCTATGCGCCAAGTGTGAGAGAAGCAATCATTTTCTTCTATTCATTTTGACCTTGCAGAAGGGTTTCTGCATGCCGCGCAATGTTGGATAGAGACGTTTTAACGCAGGCAATGTTAAGGGCACCTTGTCTAGCCCCATCCTCGTGGCAGGGAGGTGACCAGTGCATTCCTGAAGAGTTCAGCTCAGTCGCGCATGGTGCTGCCGGACACCTCAGCTGCTCCTTGTCAATGGTACCAAATTTATATTTCTGCCAACATCAAACACCTGAGTTTGCGCCTAAAGTGTAGGATGCTATCCACTTGCCAACTCTAATTCGTTTAATCTAAATTGAAATTCGTTTTCGCTATGTTATCTCTGCATTTTGCTTTCTTCCTTTTCAATTTCTCTTTACATTCGTCTCTATTATATTTTTCTTTTTCTGCTGTTGCCCCGTCTCTCTCTCTCTCTCTCTCTCTCTCTCTCTCTCTCTCTCTCTCTCTCTCTCTCCTTCTGCATCATTTATATTTGAAACTGAACCAGTGTTAACTCTAATTACAATGTTTTAACTATACTTTCAATTTTTAGAAACAAAATTTATACATCTCACGGTTGAGCTTCAAGCAAATGCTCTCTGCTTTTGGTGATATTACAAAAGCTTGTTGATTTCAGTTTTTAAAACAATTATTTTGAACTAATACCTAGGACTTGGAAAATTCCGAGGCAAAGGCAAATTTAAATTAAAAAATGAAAGTTTTCTCAATATGCTGAGACAATTTTATCTCAAGCACAATCCTTCATTTTTTTGTATTAGAAATCTATTGTAGGAGTGAGAAACAACAAGCTTATACAAAAATTAACAAATATGTTTTTCCCTTTGAATTCAAAATATAACTGCAAAGAAAAGGAAATTACGGTAATGCAGATTAAATCACACAAAAAAATCTTTAATACAAGCATAAGTTGTAATGATTAAAGTTCTGAAGAAACGTTGTTGGAGATCCAAGTTAAATACAACGCTGGAAGTGTAGATGTGCCCTTACTAACCGTTGTAGTGGTCCTGTGTCAACAGTTTTTTTCTTCTTCATAAGATGTCACATAATGACAAGCGACGCTTGTTTGTGTTTCCACAAACGTTGTACCTGTAACAACAAAAACGAGAACGATTTGAATCACTAAACTTTGTTTCTGAAGCATGTTTGGAAAAAATAAAAATAAAATATTAAATTAATATATTTTTCCTACCACACAATGAGATATCCTCTTCGTGTTCCTTATCTTTGATCTTTTTAAATCTAAGGCATTTTGTTTCATTCGTACACGAGTACAATTCTCCACAAATATGCATATTGCTGCAAAGAGTAACATTGTATATCATTAGCAAGTCCTTAAAAAATGTTTTTGCAATTATTTGGATCATATTTTTTCTGACTGGTTTCATTTAGAAGATGCAGTGGCTATTTTGTCATCGGGAAATTTTTATTCGTAATTCTTAAAAACGAACTAAATAAATATCGCTGACAACATCCATTTTTAAAGGCATACATCCTAAAAAAAAACGAATGAAATTGTATATATCTTTCTTTAGTTCATAATTACTTATTTATTTGAATAATTACGATTCAGCCGTTACTGAGGCCGAAATCAGTCTAATTTTCGGGAATCTTTTGATAAAATATGCAATTCTTCATTATTGTCTGGCAGACACAAAATTCGCTGTTTGCCACGCCTATATTCATGTAATCTTTTAGTTGACCTCTCCCGAAGATTACGAGTTTTAACCATGCGCAAACACGTGTTTACACAAATAATGGCGGAAACAACTTGTCATATTTTCATTGATTAAACTTGTACTCTTGAATTAAAGTAATGTCTGTACATGCACATTTGTACTTATATAAGTTTAGTAAATTTAATAATATATAACAGTTAGTTTTACAATGTCAGAAAACACTGATCCATGAACATAAGACTATATACCTACACACTTCATAGCAACCCAACAACAACGGAAAACTTAGCAACAGCCAAAAATGTGTTATGTCAAACATGCTCTATTATAATTTTGTTAAGCATCTCGGATGTGCTCCAGCTGAATATACCTGCAATTGTTATTAACAAATAATACAACACACTAATCCATAAGCAAATTTCACTGTATCACTTGCCATATTTCCAAGACAAAAATATAAATTTTCAAGGAATCCGCGAACTTTAAAGTTAAGCACATGGTTATCCTCTAGAGTCCGCATATTTGGATGGTGACGAGGGTATTTTATACGGGAGAGTGGGGTATTCAAAATTGGAAATGATGACAGGAAACAGTTTCTTTCTAATAAATTATAACTATTTATTGTTAATTCCATATAACATCCATATATTAAATGTGATAATACCTCATTATTATGCGACGGTTTGTGTTGTTATCTTTCTTTGCTCACGCGTATGAACTGTGTACTTCGGACGCAACGGTGACACACCAGCCCGCATTACCATATTTGTATTCATGCGCCGCATGTAAACATTGCGACGTGAACACTAGTAAAGAGTTCTTTTTACTTTAAAGGATAATACTGGGTGAGAAAAATAATCTGACAAGCCTCGTGAGAAGATAAATAATATAACCCCTAGGCTGGGATTGTATTGTATCGGTCCAAATCAAAACATAGATTATATATCTATCTACTTGGGAGAATGAGATAGTCAGGTGCTTCAGTTGCTGTGTCACATCACGAGTGGGAACAAATTGACACGGCTTACCTGAAGCAAGTTCATGATCTCCGCACTGTCACTACCATCCTTTTTTAGGACCCAAGCAATATCTTCATGCATACTTTTCAAGTGAATATTTATGGTTTGCATCTGGATTTGACAGAATGCATTGACAAACAGTCAATATACTAGTGAACGCAAAGAACAACTGAATCCATAAAGACATAAACGTTTTAACCACTGGCATCTTAATACTATCCATTCGTGGATTGTTTCAACAATTTACGAATGATCAGACATTAATGAACATTTACTTAAGTCATATGAGTGGTTCATTATATATATATATATATATATATATATATATATATATATATATATAATGTCTTATACGAAAGTATACTATGTTGTGCTCTATGCATAATAACATACATGGGAGATTACGTTTAAGTTGTGCATAGTCAAAGCCCTAAGACAACGTACAACAGAAACAAACGCTGACAATATTTGAGAACACTGTACAAATAATATGTACTGTAAGTTTACTTAATCTATATGTGCCTGATTTTGTTTGCTTTTAACTAATGATCGCACAGCCAAACAAAAAATCCACCTAGATACTCATACGCAATACATCAACAAACCAAAGATCAATCACCTATTTAATAAGAAAAGGTAACCCTCAGGGTAATTGTTACTCTTCGTGTGTTAATAAAAATAAATAAATAAACAATCGATGACGTTACTTAGAAATATACCGTTTCAGAGTGATATACCTTTGACCACAGACCTCAAGAAAAAATTTAAGGCTTTAGTTTTTATTAAGCCTATTAACGGGATCATCGATATTCTTCCCTCTTACCGTTGCATTCGTTTTTGGTCGAATCCAGTACTATGTTTTGATCACGCGATAATCATTTCCTATTAGGGGTTGTTGTTGTTATTATTGTAGGATTTAACGCCATTTTTCAGCACAATATAGGTTATACATGGAGGCGAGTATAAATGGTGCAGGCAGAACCCGGAACAATTACAGAAAGAACCATCGACCAGCGAGAAGCTATTTGCAAGCTTACTCACATACCGACATTGGCCCAACACTCAAACTCACGAACCCGACACTCAAACTCAAGAACCCGACACTCAAACTCACGGACAAGACACTCAAACTCACGAACCCAACACTCAAACTCACGAAACCGAAACTCAAACTCACGGACACGACACTCAAACTCACGAACCCGACACTCAAACTCACGAAACCGACACTCAAACTCACGAACCCGACACTCAAACTCACGAACCCGACACTCAAACTCACGAACCCGACACTCAAACTCACGAACCCGAAACTCAAACTCACGAACCCGACACTCAAACTCACGAACCCGACACTCAAACTCACGAACCCGACACTCAAACTCACGAACCCGAACTCACGGACCCGACACTCAAACTCAAGAACCCGACACTCAAACTCACGAACCCGACACCGAAACTCACGAACCAGACACTCAAACTCACGAACCCGACACTCAAACTCACGAACCCGACACCCAAACTTACGAACCCGACACTCAAACTCACGAACCCGACACTCAAACTCACGAACCCGACACTCAAACTCACGATCCCGACATTCAAACTCACGAACCCGAACCCGACACTCAAACTCACGAACCCGACACTCAAACTCACGAACCCGACACTCAAACTCACGAACCCGACACTCAAACTCACGAACCCGAACCCGACACTCAAACTCACGAACCCGAACCCGACACTCAAACTCACGAACCCGACACTCAAATTCACGGACCCGACACTCAAAGTCACGGACCCGACACTCAAACTCACGAACCGACACTCAAACTCACGGACCCGACACTCAAACTCACGAACCCGACACTCAAAGTCACGGACCCGACACTCAAACTCACGAACCCGACACTCAAACTCACGGACCCGACACTCAAACTCACGGACCCGACACTCAAACTCACGGACCCGACACTCAAACTCATGAACCCGACATTCAAACTCACGAACCCGACACTCAAACTCACGAACCCGACACTCAAACTCACGAACCCGACACTCAAACTCACGAACCCGACACTCAAACTCACGAACCCGACACTCAAACTCACGAACCCGACACTCAAACTCACGAACCCGACACTCAAAGTCACGGACCCGACACTCAAACTCACGAACCCGACACTCAAACTCACGGACCCGACACTCAAACTCACGGACCCGACACTCAAACTCACGGACCCGACACTCAAACTCACGAACCCGACACTCAAACTCACGAACCCGACACTCAAAACTCACGAACCCGACACTCAAACTAACGAACCCGACACTCAAACTCTTGAACCCGACACTCAAATTCACGAATCCGACACTCATACTCACGAACCCGACACTCAAACTCACGAACCCGACACTCAAACCCACGAAACCGACACTCAAACTCACGAACCCGACACTCAAACTCACGAACCCGAAACTCAAACTCACGAACCCGACACTCAAACTCACGAACCCGACACTCAAACTCACGAACCCGTCACTCAAACTCACGAACCCGACACTCAAAATCACGAATACGACACTCAAACTCACGAACCCGACACTCAAACTCACGAACCCGAACTCACGGACCCGACACTCAAACTCAAGAACCCGTCACTCAAACTCACGAACCCGACACCGAAACTCACGAACCAGACACTCAAACTCACGAACCCGACACTCAAACTCACGAACCAGACACCCAAACTTACGAATCCGACACTAAAACTCACGAACCCGACACTCAAACTCACGAACCCGACACTCAAACTCACGAACCCGAACCCGACACTCAAACTCACGAACCCGACACTCAAACTCACGAACCCGACACTCAAACTCACGAACCCGACACTCAAACTCACGAACCCGACACTCAAACTCACGAACCCGACACTCAAAGTCACGGACCCGACACTCAAACTCACGAACCCGACACTCAAACTCACGGACCCGACACTCAAACTCACGGACCCGACACTCAAACTCACGAACCCGACACTCAAACTCACGAACCCGACACTCAAACTCACGAACCCGACACTCAAAACTCACGAACCCGACACTCAAACTAACGAACCCGACACTCAAACTCTCGAACCCGACACTCAAATTCACGAATCCGACACTCATACTCACGAACCCGACACTCAAACTCACGAACCCGACACTCAAACCCACGAAACCGACACTCAAACTCACGAACCCGACACTCAAACTCACGAACCCGAAACTCAAACTCACGAACCCGACACTCAAACTCACGAACCCGACACTCAAACTCACGAACCCGTCACTCAAACTCACGAACCCGAGACACAAAATCACGAACCCGACACTCAAACTCACGAACCCGACACTCAAACTCACGAACCCGAACTCACGGACCCGACACTCAAACTCAAGAACCCGTCACTCAAACTCACGAACCCGACACCGAAACTCACGAACCAGACACTCAAACTCACGAACCCGACACTCAAACTCACGAACCAGACACCCAAACTTACGAATCCGACACTAAAACTCACGAACCCGACACTCAAACTCACGAACCCGACACTCAAACTCACGAACCCGAACTCGACACTCAAACTCACGAACCCGAACCCGACACTCAAACTCACGAACCCGACACTCAAACTCACGAACCCGAGACTCAAAGTCACGGACCCGACACTCAAACTCACGGACCGACACTCAAACGCACGGACCCGACACTCAAACTCACGAACCCAAAACTCAAACTCACGGACCCGACACTCAAACTCACGTACCCGACACTCAAACTCACGGACCCGACACTCAAACTCACGGACCCGACACTGAAACTCACGGACCCGACACTCAAACTCACGGACCCGACACTCAAACTGACGGACCCGACGCTCAAACTCACGAACCCGACATTCAAACTCACGCACCCGACACTCAAACTCACGAACCCGACACTCAAACTCACGAACCCGACACTAAAACTCATGAACCCGACACTCAAACTAACGAACCCGACACTCAAACTCACGAACCCGACACTCAAACTCACGAACCCGACACTCAAACTCACGAACCCGACACTCAAACTCACGAACCCGACACTAAAACTCATGAACCCGACACTCAAACTAACGAACCCGACACTCAAACTCACGAACCCGACACTCAAACTCACGAACCCGACACTCAAACTCACGGACCCGACACTCAAACTCACGAACCCGACACTCAAACTCACGAACTCGACACTCAAACTCACGAACCCGACATACAAACTCACGGACCCGACACACAAACTCACGGACCCAACACTCAAACTCACGGACCCGACACTCAAACTCACGTCACGAACCCGACACTCAAACTCACGGACCCGACACTCAAACTCACGGACCCGACAATCAAACTCACGAACCCGACACTCAAACTCACGAACCCGACACTCAAACTCACGAACCCGACACTCAAACTCACGAACCCGACACTCAAACTCCCGAACCCGACACTCAAATTCACGAATCCGACACTCAAAGTCACAAACCCAACACTCAAAGTCACGAACCAGACACTCAAATTCACGACCCCGACACTGAAACTCACGAACCCGACACTCAAACTCACGAACCCGACACTCAAACTCACGAACCCGACACTCAAACTCACGAACCCGAACCCGACACTAAAACTCACGAACCCGACACTCAAACTCACGAACCCGACACTCAAACTCACGAACCGGACACTCAAACTCACGAACCCGAACCCGACACTAAATCTCACGAACCCGACACTCAAACTCACGAACCCGACACTCAAACTCACGAACCCGAACCCGACACTCAAACTCACGAACCCGACACTCAAACTCACGAACCCGACACTCAAACTCACGAACCCGACACTCAAACTCACGAACCCGACAATCAAACTCACGAACTCGACACTCAAACTCACGAACCCGACACTCAAACTCACGAACCCGATACTCATACTCACGAACCCGACACTCAAACTCACGAACCCGACACTCAAACTCACGAACCCGACACTCAAACTCACGAACCCAAACCCGACACTCAAACCCACGAACCCGACACTCAAACTCACGAACCCGACACGCAAACTCACGAACCCGACACTCAAACTCACGAACCCGAACCCGACACTCAAACTCACGAACCTGACACTCAAACTCACGAACCCGACACTCAAACTCACGAACCCGACACTCAAACTAACGAACCCGACACTCAAACTCACGAACCCGACACTCAAACACACGAACCCGACACTCAAACTCGCGGACCCGACACTCAAACTCATGGACCCGACAGTCAAACTCATGGACCCGACACTCAAACTCATGGACCCGACACTCAAACTCACGAACCCAACACTCAAACTCACGAACTCGACACTCAAACTCACGAACCCGACATACAAACTCACGGACCCGAGACACAAACTCACGGACCCGACACTCAAACTCACGGACCCGACACTCAAACTCACGAACCCGACACTCAAACTCACGAACCCGACACTCAAACTCACGAACCCGACACTCAAACTCACGGACCCGACACTCAAACTCACGGACCCGACAATCAAACTCACGAACCCGACACTCAAACTCACGAACCCGACACTCAAACTCACGAACCCGACACTCAAACTCCCGAACCCGACACTCAAACTCACGAACCCGACACTCAAACTCCCGAACCCGACACTCAAACTCACGAACCCGAAATTCTAACTCACGAACCCGACACTCAAACTCACGAACCCGACACTGAAACTCACGAACCCGTCACTCAAACTCTCGAACCCGACACTCAAAATCACGAACCCGACACTCAAACTCACGAACCCGACACTCTGACTCACGAACCCGAACTCACGGACCCGACACTCAAACTCAAGAACCCGTCACTCAAACTCACGAACCCGACACCGAAACTCACGAACCAGACACTCAAACTCACGAACCCGACACTCAAACTCACGAACCAGACACCCAAACTTACGAACCCGACACTCAAACTCACGAACCCGACACTCAAACTCACGAACCCGACACTCAAACTCACGAACCCGAACCCGACACTCAAACTCACGAACCCGAACCCGACACTCAAACTCACGAACCCGACACTCAAACTCACGAACCCGACACTCAAAGTCACGGACCCGACACTCAAACTCATTAACCCGACACTCAAACTAACGAACCCGACACTCAAACTCACGAACCCGACACTCAAACTCACGGACCCGACACTCAAACTCACGGACCCGACACTCAAACTCACGGTCCCGACAATCAAACTCACGAACCCGACACTCAAACTCACGAACCCGACACTCAAACTCACGAACCCGACACTCAAACTCACGAACCCGACACTCACATTCCCGAACCCGACATTCAAATTCACGAATCCGACACTCATACTCACGAACCCGACAATCAAAGTCACGAACCCGACACTCAAATTCACGACCCCGACACTCAAACTCACGAACCCGACACTCAAACTCACGAACCCGACACACAAACTCACGAACCCGAACCCGACACTAAAACTCACGAACCCGACACTCAAACTCACGAACCCGACACTCAAACTCACGAACCCGACACTCAAACTCACGAACCCGAACCCGACACTCAAACTCACGAACCCGACACTCAAACTCACGAACCCGACACTCAAACTCACGAACCCGACACTCAAACTCACGAACCCGACACTCAAACTCACGAACCCGACACTCAAACTCACGAACCCGACAATCAAACTCACGAACTCGACACTCTAACTCACGAACCCGACACTCAAACTCACGAAACCGACACTCAAACTCACGAACCCGACACTCAAACTCACGAACCCGACACTCAAACTCACGAACCCGACACTCAAACTCACGAACCCGAACTCACGGACCCGACACTCAAACTCAAGAACCCGACACTCAAACTCACGAACCCGACACCGAAATTCACGAACCAGACACTCAAACTCACGAATCCGACACTCAAACTCACGAACCCGACACCCAAACTTACGAACCCGACACTCAAACTCACGAACCCGACACTCAAACTCACGAACCCGACACTCAAACTCACGAACCCGACATTCAAACTCACGAACCCGAACCCGACACTCAAACTCACGAACCCGACACTCAAACTCACGAACCCGACACTCAAACTCACGAACCCGACACTCAACCTCACGAACCCGAACCCGACACTCAAACTCACGAACCCGAACCCGACACTCAAACTCACGAACCCGACACTCAAATTCACGGACCCGAGACTCAAAGTCACGGACCCGACACTCAAACTCACGAACCGACACTCAAACTCACGGACCCGACACTCAAACTCACGAACCCGACACTCAAAGTCACGGACCCGACACTCAAACTAACGAACCCGACACTCAAACTCACGGACCCGACACTCAAACTCACGGACCCGACACTCAAACTCACGGACCCGACACTCAAACTCACGGACCCGACACTCAAACTCACGAACCCGACATTCAAACTCACGAACCCGACACTCAAACTCACGAACCCGACACTCAAACTCACGAACCCGACACTCAAACTCACGAACCCGACACTCAAACTCACGAACCCGACACTCAAACTCACGAACCCGACACTCAAAGTCACGGACCCGACACTCAAACTCACGAACCCGACACTCAAACTCACGGACCCGACACTCAAACTCACGAACCCGACACTCAAACTCACGAACCCGACACTCAAACTCACGAACCCGACACTCAAACTAACGAACTCGACACTCAAACTCTCGAACCCGACACACAAATTCACGAATCCGACACTCATACTCACGAACCCGACACTCAAACTCACGAACCCGACACTCAAACCCACGAAACCGACACTCAAACTCACGAACCCGACACTCAAACTCACGAACCCGAAACTCAAACTCACGAACCCGACACTCAAACTCACGAACCCGACACTCAAACTCACGAACCCGTCGCTCAAACTCACGAACCCGACACTCAAAATCACGAACCCGACACTCAAACTCACGAACCCGACACTCAAACTCACGAACCCGAACTCACGGACCCGACATTCAAACTCAAGAACCCGTCACTCAAACTCACGAAACCGACACCGAAACTCACGAACCAGACACTCAAAATCACGAACCCGACACTCAAACTCACGAACCAGACACCCAAACTTACGAACCCGACACTAAAACTCACGAACCCGACACTCAAACTCACGAACCCGACACTCAAACTCACGAACCCAAACCCGACACTCAAACTCACGAACCCGAACCCGACACTCAAACTCACGAACCCGACACTCAAACTCACGGACCCGACACTCAAACTCACGGACCCGACACTCAAACTCACGGACCCGACACTCAAACTCACGAACCCGACACTCAAACTCACGAACCCGACACTCAAAACTCACGAACCCGACACTCAAACTAACGAACCCGACACTCAAACTCTTGAACCCGACACTCAAATTCACGAATCCGACACTCATACTCACGAACCCGACACTCAAACTCACGAACCCGACACTCAAACCCACGAAACCGACACTCAAACTCACGAACCCGACACTCAAACTCACGAACCCGACACTCACATTCCCGAACCCGACATTCAAATTCACGAATCCGACACTCATACTCACGAACCCGACAATCAAAGTCACGAACCCGACACTCAAATTCACGACCCCGACACTCAAACTCACGAACCCGACACTCAAACTCACGAACCCGACACACAAACTCACGAACCCGAACCCGACACTAAAACTCACGAACCCGACACTCAAACTCACGAACCCGACACTCAAACTCACGAACCCGAACCCGACACTCAAACTCACGAACCCGACACTCAAACTCACGAACCCGACACTCAAACTCACGAACCCGACACTCAAACTCACGAACCCGACACTCAAACTCACGAACCCGACACTCAAACTCACGAACCCGACAATCAAACTCACGAACTCGACACTCTAACTCACGAACCCGACACTCAAACTCACGAAACCGACACTCAAACTCACGAACCCGACACTCAAACTCACGAACCCGACACTCAAACTCACGAACCCGACACTCAAACTCACGAACCCGAACTCACGGACCCGACACTCAAACTCAAGAACCCGACACTCAAACTCACGAACCCGACACCGAAATTCACGAACCAGACACTCAAACTCACGAATCCGACACTCAAACTCACGAACCCGACACCCAAACTTACGAACCCGACACTCAAACTCACGAACCCGACACTCAAACTCACGAACCCGACACTCAAACTCACGAACCCGACATTCAAACTCACGAACCCGAACCCGACACTCAAACTCACGAACCCGACACTCAAACTCACGAACCCGACACTCAAACTCACGAACCCGACACTCAACCTCACGAACCCGAACCCGACACTCAAACTCACGAACCCGAACCCGACACTCAAACTCACGAACCCGACACTCAAATTCACGGACCCGAGACTCAAAGTCACGGACCCGACACTCAAACTCACGAACCGACACTCAAACTCACGGACCCGACACTCAAACTCACGAACCCGACACTCAAAGTCACGGACCCGACACTCAAACTAACGAACCCGACACTCAAACTCACGGACCCGACACTCAAACTCACGGACCCGACACTCAAACTCACGGACCCGACACTCAAACTCACGGACCCGACACTCAAACTCACGAACCCGACATTCAAACTCACGAACCCGACACTCAAACTCACGAACCCGACACTCAAACTCACGAACCCGACACTCAAACTCACGAACCCGACACTCAAACTCACGAACCCGACACTCAAACTCACGAACCCGACACTCAAAGTCACGGACCCGACACTCAAACTCACGAACCCGACACTCAAACTCACGGACCCGACACTCAAACTCACGGACCCGACACTCAAACTCACGAACCCGACACTCAAACTCACGAACCCGACACTCAAACTCACGAACCCGACACTCAAACTCACGAACCAGACACTCAAACTAACGAACTCGACACTCAAACTCTCGAACCCGACACTCAAATTCACGAATCCGACACTCATACTCACGAACCCGACACTCAAACTCACGAACCCGACACTCAAACCCACGAAACCGACACTCAAACTCACGAACCCGACACTCAAACTCACGAACCCGAAACTCAAACTCACGAACCCGACACTCAAACTCACGAACCCGACACTCAAACTCACGAACCCGTCGCTCAAACTCACGAACCCGACACTCAAAATCACGAACCCGACACTCAAACTCACGAACCCGACACTCAAACTCACGAACCCGAACTCACGGACCCGACACTCAAACTCAAGAACCCGTCACTCAAACTCACGAAACCGACACCGAAACTCACGAACCAGACACTCAAAATCACGAACCCGACACTCAAACTCACGAACCAGACACCCAAACTTACGAACCCGACACTAAAACTCACGAACCCGACACTCAAACTCACGAACCCGACACTCAAACTCACGAACCCAAACCCGACACTTAAACTCACGAACCCGAACCCGACACTCAAACTCACGAACCCGACACTCAAACTCACGAACCCGAGACTCAAAGTCACGGACCCGACACTCAAACTCACGGACCGACACTCAAACGCACCGACCCGACACTCAAACTCACGAACCCAAAACTCAAACTCACGGACCCGACACTCAAACTCACGTACCCGACACTCAAACTCACGGACCCGACACTCAAACTCACGGACCCGACACTGAAACTCACGGACCCGACACTCAAACTAACGGACCCGACACTCAAACTCACGGACCCGACGCTCAAACTCACGAACCCGACATTCAAACTCACGCACCCGACACTCAAACTCACGAACCCGACACTCAAACTCACGAACCCGACACTAAAACTCATGAACCCGACACTCAAACTAACGAACCCGACACTCAAACTCACGAACCCGACACTCAAACACACGAACCCGACACTCAAACTCGCGGACCCGACACTCAAACTCATGGACCCGACAGTCAAACTCATGCACCCGACACTCAAACTCATGGACCCGACACTCAAACTCACGAACCCGACACTCAAACTCCCGAACTCGACACTCAAACTCACGAACCCGACATACAAACTCACGTACCCGACACACAAACTCAAGGACCCAACACTCAAACTCACGGACCCGACACTCAAACTCACGTCACGAACCCGACACTCAAACTCACGGACCCGACACTCAAACTCACGGACCCGACAATCAAACTCACGAACCCGACACTCAAACTCACGAACCCGACACTCAAACTCACGAACCCGACACTCAAACTCACGAACCCGACACTCAAACTCCCGAACCCGACACTCAAATTAACGAATCCGACACTCATACTCACGAACCCGACACTCAAGGTCACGAACCCGACACTCAAATTCACGACCCCGACACTCAAACTCACGAACCCGACACTCAAACTCACGAACCCGAAACTCAAACTCACGAACCCGACACTCAAACTCACGAACCCGAACCCGACACTAAAACTCACGAACCCGACACTCAAACTCACGAACCCGACACTCAAACACACGAACCCGAACCCGACACTCAAACTCACGAACCCGACACTCAAACTCACGAACCCGACACTCAAACTCACGAACCCGACACTCAAACTCACGAACCCGACACTCAAACTCACGAACTCGACACTCAAACTCACGAACCCGACACTCAAACTCACGAACCCGATACTCATACTCACGAACCCGACACTCAAACTCACGAACCCGACACTCAAACTCACGAACCCGACACTCAAACTCACGAACCCAAACACGACACTCAAACCCACGAACCCGACACTCAAACTCACGAACCCGACACTCAAACTCACGAACCCGACACTCAAACTCACGAACCCGAACCCGACACTCAAACTCACGAACCTGACACTCAAACTCACGAACCCGACACTCAAACTCACGAACCCGACACTCAAACTAACGAACCCGACACTCAAACTCACGAACCCGACACTCAAACTCACGAACCCGACACTCAAACTCGCGGACCCGACACTAAAACTCATGGACCCGACAGTCAAACTCATGGACCCGACACTCAAACTCACGGACCCGACACTCAAACTCACGAACCCGACACTCAAACTCACGAACTCGACACTCAAACTCACGAACCCGACATACAAACTCACGGACCCGAGACACAAACTCACGGACCCGACACTCAAACTCACGGACCCGACACTCAAACTCACGAACCCGACACTCAAACTCACAAACCCGACACTCAAACTCACGAACCCGACACTCAAACTCACGGACCCGACACTCAAACTCACGGACCCGACACTCAAACTCACGAACCCGACACTCAAACTCACGAACCCGACACTCAAACTCACGAACCCGACACTCAAACTCCCGAACCCGACACTCAAACTCACGAACCCGACACTCAAACTCCCGAACCCAAAACTCAAACTCACGGACCCGACACTCAAACTCACGTACCCGACACTCAAACTCACGGACCCGACACTCAAACTCACGGACCCGACACTGAAACTCACGGACCCGACACTCAAACTAACGGACCCGACACTCAAACTCACGGACCCGACGCTCAAACTCACGAACCCGACATTCAAACTCACGCACCCGACACTCAAACTCACGAACCCGACACTCAAACTCACGAACCCGACACTAAAACTCATGAACCCGACACTCAAACTAACGAACCCGACACTCAAACTCACGAACCCGACACTCAAACACACGAACCCGACACTCAAACTCGCGGACCCGACACTCAAACTCATGGACCCGACAGTCAAACTCATGCACCCGACACTCAAACTCATGGACCCGACACTCAAACTCACGAACCCGACACTCAAACTCCCGAACTCGACACTCAAACTCACGAACCCGACATACAAACTCACGTACCCGACACACAAACTCAAGGACCCAACACTCAAACTCACGGTCCCGACACTCAAACTCACGTCACGAACCCGACACTCAAACTCACGGACCCGACACTCAAACTCACGGACCCGACAATCAAACTCACGAACCCGACACTCAAACTCACGAACCCGACACTCAAACTCACGAACCCGACACTCAAACTCACGAACCCGACACTCAAACTCCCGAACCCGACACTCAAATTAACGAATCCGACACTCATACTCACGAACCCGACACTCAAGGTCACGAACCCGACACTCAAATTCACGACCCCGACACTCAAACTCACGAACCCGACACTCAAACTCACGAACCCGAAACTCAAACTCACGAACCCGACACTCAAACTCACGAACCCGAACCCGACACTAAAACTCACGAACCCGACACTCAAACTCACGAACCCGACACTCAAACACACGAACCCGAACCCGACACTCAAACTCACGAACCCGACACTCAAACTCACGAACCCGACACTCAAACTCACGAACCCGACACTCAAACTCAAGAACCCGACACTCAAACTCACGAACTCGACACTCAAACTCACGAACCCGACACTCAAACTCACGAACCCGATACTCATACTCACGAACCCGACACTCAAACTCACGAACCCGACACTCAAACTCACGAACCCGACACTCAAACTCACGAACCCAAACACGACACTCAAACCCACGAACCCGACACTCAAACTCACGAACCCGACACTCAAACTGACGAACCCGACACTCAAACTCACGAACCCGAACCCGACACTCAAACTCACGAACCTGACACTCAAACTCACGAACCCGACACTCAAACTCACGAACCCAACACTCAAACTAACGAACCCGACACTCAAACTCACGAACCCGACACTCAAACTCACGAACCCGACACTCAAACTCGCGGACCCGACACTAAAACTCATGGACCCGACAGTCAAACTCATGGACCCGACACTCAAACTCACGGACCCGACACTCAAACTCACGAACCCGACACTCAAACTCACGAACTCGACACTCAAACTCACGAACCCGACATACAAACTCACGGACCCGAGACACAAACTCACGGACCCGACACTCAAACTCACGGACCCGACACTCAAACTCACGAACCCGACACTCAAACTCACAAACCCGACACTCAAACTCACGAACCCGACACTCAAACTCACGGACCCGACACTCAAACTCACGGACCCGACAATCAAACTCACGAACCCGACACTCAAACTCACGAACCCGACACTCAAACTCACGAACCCGACACTCAAACTCCCGAACCCGACACTCAAACTCACGAACCCGACACTCAAACTCCCGAACCCGACACTCAAACTCACGAACCCGAAACTCAAACTCACGAACCCGACACTCAAACTCACGAACCCGACACTCAAACTCACGAACCCGTCACTCAAACTCTCGAACCCGACACTCAAAATCACGAACCCGACACTCAAACTCACGAACCCGACACTCTAACTCACGAACCCGAACTCACGGACCCGACACTCAAACTCAAGAACCCGTCACTCAAACTCACGAACCCGACACCGAAACTCACGAACCAGACACTCAAACTCACGAACCCGACACTCAAACTCACGAACCAGACACCCAAACTTACGAACCCGACACTCAAACTCACGAACCCGACACTCAAACTCACGAACCCGACACTCAAACTCACGAACCCGAACCCGACACTCAAACTCACGAACCCGACACTCAAACTCACGAACCCGACACTCAAACTCACGAACCCGACACTCAAAGTCACGGACCCGACACTCAAACTCATGAACCCGACACTCAAACTAACGAACCCGACACTCAAACTCACGAACCCGACACTCAAACTCACGGACCCGACACTCAAACTCACGGACCCGACACTCAAACTCACGGTCCCGACAATCAAACTCACGAACCCGACACTCAAACTCACGAACCCGACACTCAAACTCCCGAACCCGACACTCAAACTCACGAACCCGACACTCAAACTCCCGAACCCGACACTCAAATTCACGAATCCGACACTCATACTCACGAACCCGACACTCAAAGTCACGAACCCGACACTCAAATTCACGACCCCGACACTCAAACTCACGAACCCGACACTCAAACTCACGAACCCGACACTCAAACTCACGAACCCGACACTCAAACTCACGAACCCGAACCCGACACTAAAACTCACGAACCCGACACTCAAACTCACGAACCCGACACTCAAACTCACGAACCCGACACTCAAACTCACGAACCCGAACCCGACACTCAAACTCACGAACCCGACACTCAAACTCACGAACCCGACACTCAAACTCACGAACCCGACACTCAAACTCACGAACCCGACACTCAAACTCACGAACCCGACACTCAAACTCACGAACCCGACACTCAAACTCACGAACTCGACACTCAAACTCACGAACCCGACACTCAAACTCACGAACCCGATACTCATACTCACGAACCCGACACTCAAACTCACGAACCCGACACTCAAACTCACGAACCCGACACTCAAACTCACGAACCCGATACTCATACTCACGAACCCGACACTCAAACTCACGAACCCGACACTCAAACTCACGAACCCGACACTCAAACTCACGAACCCAAACCCGACACTCAAACCCACGACCCCGACACTCAAACTCACGAACCCGACACTCAAACTCACGAACCCGACACTCAAACTCACGAAAGCGACACTCAAACTAACGAACACGACACTCAAACTCTCGAACCCGACACTCAAATTCACGAATCCGACACTCATACTCACGAACCCGACACTCAAACTCACGAACCCGACACTCAAACCCACGAAACCGACACTCAAACTCACGAACCCGACACTCAAACTCACGAACCCGAAACTCAAACTCACGAACCCGACACTCAAACTCACGAACCCGACACTCAAACTCACGAACCCGTCGCTCAAACTCACGAACCCGACACTCAAAATCACGAACCCGACACTCAAACTCACGAACCCGACACTCAAACTCACGAACCCGAACTCACGGACCCGACACTCAAACTCAAGAACCCGTCACTCAAACTCACGAACCCGACACCGAAACTCACGAACCAGACACTCAAAATCACGAACCCGACACTCAAACTCACGAACCAGACACCCAAACTTACGAACCCGACACTAAAACTCACGAACCCGACACTCAAACTCACGAACCCGACACTCAAACTCACGAACCCGAACCCGACACTCAAACTCACGAACCCGAACCCGACACTCAAACTCACGAACCCGACACTCAAACTCACGAACCCGAGACTCAAAGTCACGGACCCGACACTCAAACTCACGGACCGACACTCAAACGCACGGACCCGACACTCAAACTCAAGAACCCAAAACTCAAACTCACGGACCCGACACTCAAACTCACGTACCCGACACTCAAACTCACGGACCCGACACTCAAACTCACGGACCCGACACTGAAACTCACGGACCCGACACTCAAACTCACGGACCCGACACTCAAACTCACGGACCCGACGCTCAAACTCACGAACCCGACATTCAAACTCACGCACCCGACACTCAAACTCACGGTCCCGACAATCAAACTCACGAACCCGACACTCAAACTCACGAACCCGACACTCAAACTCACGAACCCGACACTCAAACTCACGAACCCGACACTCAAACTCACGAACCCGACACTCAAACTCCCGAACCCGACACTCAAACTCACGAACCCGAAACTCAAACTCACGAACCCGACACTCAAACTCACGAACCCGACACTCAAACTCACGAACCCGTCACTCTAACTCTCGAACCCGACACTCAAAATCACGAACCCGACACTCAAACTCACGAACCCGACACTCTAACTCACGAACCCGAACTCACGGACCCGACACTCAAACTCAAGAACCCGTCACTCAAACTCACGAACCCGACACCGAAACTCACGAACCAGACACTCAAACTCACGAACCCGACACTCAAACTCACGAACCAGACACCCAAACTTACGAACCCGACACTCAAACTCACGAACCCGACACTCAAACTCACGAACCCGACACTCAAACTCACGAACCCGAACCCGACACTCAAACTCACGAACCCGACACTCAAACTCACGAACCCGACACTCAAACTAACGAACCCGACACTCAAAGTCACGGACCCGACACTCAAACTCATGAACCCGACACTCAAACTAACGAACCCGACACTCAAACTCACGAACCCGACACTCAAACTCACGGACCCGACACTCAAACTCACGGACCCGACACTCAAACTCACGGTCCCGACAATCAAACTCACGAACCCGACACTCAAACTCACGAACCCGACACTCAAACTCACGAACCCGACACTCAAACTCACGAACCCGACACTCAAACTCCCGAACCCGACACTCAAATTCACGAATCCGACACTCATACTCACGAACCCGACACTCAAAGTCACGAACCCGACACTCAAATTCACGACCCCGACACTCAAACTCACGAACCCGACACTCAAACTCACGAACCCGACACTCAAACTCACGAACCCGACACTCAAACTCACGAACCCGAACACGACACTAAAACTCACGAACCCGACACTCAAACTCACGAACCCGACACTCAAACTCACGAACCCGACACTCAAACTCACGAACCCGAACCCGACACTCAAACTCACGAACCCGACACTCAAACTCACGAACCCGACACTCAAACTCACGAACCCGACACTCAAACTCACGAACCCGACACTCAAACTCACGAACCCGACACTCAAACTCACGAACCCGACACTCAAACTCACGAACTCGACACTCAAACTCACGAACCCGACACTCAAACTCACGAACCCGATACTCATACTCACGAACCCGACACTCAAACTCACGAACCCGACACTCAAACTCACGAACCCGACACTCAAACTCACGAACCCAAACCCGACACTCAAACCCACGACCCCTACACTCAAACTCACGAACCCGACACTCAAACTCACGAACCCGACCCTCAAACTCACGAACCCGAACCCGACACTCAAACTCACGAACCTGACACTCAAACTCACGAACCCGACACTCAAACTCACAAACCCGACACTCAAAGTAACGAACCCGACACTCAAACTCACGAACACGACACTCAAACTCGCGGACCCGACACTCAAACTCATGGACCCGACACTCAAACTCATGGACCCGACACTCAAACTCACGGACCCGACACTCAAACTCACGAACCCGACACTCAAACTCACGAACTCGACACTCAAACTCACAAACCCGACATACAAACTCACGGACCCGACACACAAACTCACGGACCCGACACTCAAACTCACTGATCCGACACTCAAACTCACGTCACGAACCCGACACTCAAACTCACGGACCCGACACTCAAACTCACGGACCCGACAATCAAACTCACGAACCCGACACTCAAACTCACGAACCCGACACTCAAACTCACGAACCCGACACTCAAACTCACGAACCCGACACTCAAACTCCCGAACCCGACACTCAAATTCACGAATCCGACACTCATACTCACGAACCCGACACTCAAAGTCACGAACCCGACACTCAAATTCACGACCCCGACACTCAAACTCACGAACCCGACACTCAAACTCACGAACCCGACACTCAAACTCACGAACCCGACACTCAAACTCACGAACCCGAACCCGACACTAAAACTCACGAACCCGACACTAAAACTCACGAACCCGACACTCAAACTCACGAACCCGAACCCGACACTCAAACTCACGAATCCGACACTCAAACTCACGAACCCGACACTCAAACTCACGAACTCGAAACTCAAACTCACGTACCCGACACTCAAACTCACGAACCCGACACTCAAACTCACGAACCCGACACTCAAACTCACGAACTCAACACTCAAACTCACGAACCCGACACTCAAACTCACGAACCCGATACTCATACTCACGAACCCGACACTCAAACTCACGAACCCGACACTCAAACTCACGAACCCGACACTCAAACTCACGAACCCGAACCCGACACTCAAACTCACGAACCCGACACTCAAACTCACGAACCCGACACTCAAACTCACGAACCCAAACCCGACACTCAAACCCACGAACCCGACACTCAAACTCACGAACACGACACTCAAACTCACGAACCCGACACTTAAACTCACGAACCCGAACCCGACACTCAAAGTCACGAACCCGACACTCAAATTCACGACCCCGACACTCAAACTCACGAACCCGACACTCAAACTCACGAACCCGACACTCAAACTCACGAACCCGACACTCAAACTCACGAACCCGAACCCGACACTAAAACTCACGAACCCGACACTAAAACTCACGAACCCGACACTCAAACTCACGAACCCGAACCCGACACTCAAACTCACGAATCCGACACTCAAACTCACGAACCCGACACTCAAACTCACGAACTCGAAACTCAAACTCACGTACCCGACACTCAAACTCACGAACCCGACACTCAAACTCACGAACCCGACACTCAAACTCACGAACTCAACACTCAAACTCACGAACCCGACACTCAAACTCACGAACCCGATACTCATACTCACGAACCCGACACTCAAACTCACGAACCCGACACTCAAACTCACGAACCCGACACTCAAACTCACGAACCCAAACCCGACACTCAAACCCACGAAACCGACACTCAAACTCACGAACCCGACACTCAAACTCACGAACCCGACACTCAAACTCACGAACCCGAACCCGACACTCAAACTCACGAACCCGACACTCAAACTAACGAACCCGACACTCAAACTCACGAACCCGACACTCAAACTCACGAACCCGACACTCAAACTCGCGGACCCGACACTCAAACTCATGGACCCGACAGTCAAACTCATGGACCCGACACTCAAACTCACGGAACCGACACTCAAACTCACGAACCCGACACTCAAACTCACGAACTCGACAATCAAACTCACGAACCCGACATACAAACTCACGGACCCGACACACAAACTCAGGGACCCGACACTCAAACTCACGGACCCGACACTCAATCTCACGAACCCGACATTCAAACTCACGAACCCGACACTCAAACTCACGAACCCGACACTCAAACTCACTAACCCGACACTCAAACTCACGGACCCGACACTCAAACCCACGGAGCCGACACTCAAACTCACGAACCCGACACTCAAACTCACGAACCCGACACTCAAACTCACGAACCCGACACTCAAACTCCCGAACCCGACACTCAAACTCACGAACCCGACACTCAAACTCCCGAACCCGACACTCAAACTCACGAACCCGAAACTCAAACTCACGAACCCGACACTCAAACTCACGAACCCGACACTCAAACTCACGAACCCGTCACTCAAACTCACGAACCCGACACTCAAAATCACGAACCCGACACTCAAACTCACGAACCCGACACTCAAACTCATGAACCCGAACTCACGGACCCGACACTCAAACTCAAGAACCCGTCACTCAAACTCACGAACCCGACACCGAAACTCACGAACCATACACTCAAACTCACGAACCCGACACTCAAACTCACGAACCAGACACCCAAACTTACGAACCCGACACTCAAACTCACGAACCCGACACTCAAACTCACGAACCCGACACTCAAACTCACGAACCCGAACCCGACACTCAAACTCACGAACCCGAACCCGACACTCAAACTCACGAACCCGACACTCAAACTCAAGAACCCGACACTCAAAGTCACGGACCGGACACTCAAACTTACGGACAGACACTCAAACGCACGGACCCGACACTCAAACTCACGAACCCAAAACTCAAACTGACGGACCCGACACTCAAACTCACGTACCCGACACTCAAACTCACGGACCCGACACTCAAACTTACGGACCCGACACTCAAACTCACGAACCTGACACTCAAACTCACGAACCCGACACTCAAACTCACAAACCCGAAACTCAAAGTAACGAACCCGACACTCAAACTCACGAACACGACACTCAAACTCGCGGACCCGACACTCAAACTCATGGACCCGACACTCAAACTCATGGACCCGACACTCAAACTCACGGACCCGACACTCAAACTCACGAACCCGACACACAAACTCACGAACTCGACACTCAAGCTCACGAACCCGACATACAAACTCACGGACCCGACACACAAACTCACGGACCCTACACTCAAACTCACGGATCCGACACTCAAACTCACGTCACGAACCCGACACTCAAACTCACGGACCCGACACTCAAACTCACGGACCCGACAATCAAACTCACGAACCCGACACTCAAACTCACGAACCCGACACTCAAACTCACGAACCCGACACTCAAACTCACGAACCCGACACTCAAACTCCCGAACCCGACACTCAAATTCACGAATCCGACACTCATACACACGAACCCGACACTCAAAGTCACGAACCCGACACTCAAATTCACGACCCCGACACTCAAACTCACGAACCCGAGTCTCAAACTGACGAACCCGACACTCAAACTCACGATCCCGACACTCAAACTCACGAACCCGAACCCGACACTAAAACTCACGAACCCGACACTCAAACTCACGAACCCGACACTCAAACTCACGAACCCGAACCCGACACTCAAACTCACGAACCCGACACTCAAACTCACGAACCCGACACTCAAACTCACGAACTCGACACTCAAACTCACGTACCCGACACTCAAACTCACGAACCCGACACTCAAACTCACGAACCCGACACTCAAACTCACGAACTCGACACTTAAACTCACGAACCCGACACTCAAACTCACGAACCCGATACTCATACTCACGAACCCGACACTCAAACTCACGAACCCGACACTCAAACTCACGAACCCGACACTCAAACTGACGAACTCGACACTCAAACTCACGAACCCGACATACAAACTCACGGACCCGACACACAAACTCACGGACCCGACACTCAAACTCACGGATCCGACACTCAAACTCACGTCACGAACCCGACACTCAAACTCACGGACCCGACACTCAAACTCACGGACCCGACAATCAAACTCACGAACCCGACACTCAAACTCACGAACCCGACACTCAAACTCACGAACCCGACACTCAAACTCACGAACCCGACACTCAAATTCACGAATCCGACACTCATACTCACGAACCCGACACTCAAAGTCACGAACCCGACACTCAAATTCACGACCCCGACACTCAAACTCACGAACCCGACACTCAAACTCACGAACCCGACACTCAAACTCACGAACCCGACACTCAAACTCACGAACCCGAACCCGACACTAAAACTCACGAACCCGACACTCAAACTCACGAACCCGACACTCAAACTCACGAACCCGAACCCGACACTCAAACTCACGAACCCGACACTCAAACTCACGAACCCGACACTCAAACTCACGAACTCGACACTCAAACTCACGAACCCGACACTCAAACTCACGAACCCGACACTCAAACTAACGAATCCGACACTCAAAGTCACGGACCCGACACTCAAACTCATGAACCCGACACTCAAACTAACGAACCCGACACTCAAACTCACGAACCCGACACTCAAACTCACGGACCCGACACTCAAACTCACGGACCCGACACTCAAACTCACGGTCCCGACAATCAAACTCACGAACCCGACACTCAAACTCACGAACCCGACACTCAAACTCACGAACCCGACACTCAAACTCACGAACCCGACACTCAAACTCCCGAACCCGACACTCAAATTCACGAATCCGACACTCATACTCACGAACCCGACACTCAAAGTCACGAACCCGACACTCAAATTCACGACCCCGACACTCAAACTCACGAACCCGACACTCAAACTCACGAACCCGACACTCAAACTCACGAACCCGACACTCAAACTCACGAACCCGAACACGACACTAAAACTCACGAACCCGACACTCAAACTCACGAACCCGACACTCAAACTCACGAACCCGACACTCAAACTCACGAACCCGAACCCGACACTCAAACTCACGAACCCGACACTCAAACTCACGAACCCGACACTCAAACTCACGAACCCGACACTCAAACTCACGAACCCGACACTCAAACTCACGAACCCGACACTCAAACTCACGAACCCGACACTCAAACTCACGAACTCGACACTCAAACTCACGAACCCGACACTCAAACTCACGAACCCGGTACTCATACTCACGAACCCGACACTCAAACTCACGAACCCGACACTCAAACTCACGAACCCGACACTCAAACTCACGAACCCAAACCCGACACTCAAACCCACGACCCCGACACTCAAACTCACGAACCCGACACTCAAACTCACGAACCCGACACTCAAACTCACGAACCCGAACCCGACACTCAAACTCACGAACCTGACACTCAAACTCACGAACCCGACACTCAAACTCACAAACCCGACACTCAAAGTAACGAACCCGACACTCAAACTCACGAACACGACACTCAAACTCGCGGACCCGACACTCAAACTCATGGACCCGACACTCAAACTCATGGACCCGACACTCAAACTCACGGACCCGACACTCAAACTCACGAACCCGACACACAAACTCACGAACTCGACACTCAAACTCACGAACCCGACATACAAACTCACGGACCCGACACACAAACTCACGGACCCGACACTCAAACTCACGGATCCGACACTCAAACTCACGTCACGAACCCGACACTCAAACTCACGGACCCGACACTCAAACTCACGGACCCGACAATCAAAACTCACGAACCCGACACTCAAACTCACGAACCCGACACTCAAACTCACGAACCCGACACTCAAACTCACGAACCCGACACTCAAACTCCCGAACCCGACACTCAAATTCACGAATCCGACACTCATACTCACGAACCGACACTC
Organism: Unio pictorum; assembly: GCA_030141615.1. Classification (NCBI taxonomy): domain Eukaryota; kingdom Metazoa; phylum Mollusca; class Bivalvia; order Unionida; family Unionidae; genus Unio; species Unio pictorum. The sequence continues at coordinate 157,057 of JARLTB010000041.1, read as the reverse complement.
AAAGTCACGAACCCGACACTCAAATTCACGACCCCGACACTCAAACTCACGAACCCGACACTCAAACTCACGAACCCGACACTCAAACTCACGAACCCGACACTCAAACTCACGAACCCGAACCCGACACTAAAACTCACGAACCCGACACTAAAACTCACGAACCCGACACTCAAACTCACGAACCCGAACCCGACACTCAAACTCACGAATCCGACACTCAAACTCACGAACGCGACACTCAAACTCACGAACTCGAAACTCAAACTCACGTACCCGACACTCAAACTCACGAACCCGACACTCAAACTCACGAACCCGACACTCAAACTCACGAACTCAACACTCAAACTCACGAACCCGACACTCAAACTCACGAACCCGATACTCATACTCACGAACCCGACACTCAAACTCACGAACCCGACACTCAAACTCACGAACCCGACACTCAAACTCACGAACCCGAACCCGACACTCAAACTCACGAACCCGACACTCAAACTCACGAACCCGACACTCAAACTCACGAACCCAAACCCGACACTCAAACCCACGAACCCGACACTCAAACTCACGAACACGACACTCAAACTCACGAACCCGACACTTAAACTCACGAACCCGAACCCGACACTCAAAGTCACGAACCCGACACTCAAATTCACGACCCCGACACTCAAACTCACGAACCCGACACTCAAACTCACGAACCCGACACTCAAACTCACGAACCCGACACTCAAACTCACGAACCCGAACCCGACACTAAAACTCACGAACCCGACACTAAAACTCACGAACCCGACACTCAAACTCACGAACCCGAACCCGACACTCAAACTCACGAATCCGACACTCAAACTCACGAACCCGACACTCAAATTCACGAACTCGAAACTCAAACTCACGTACCCGACACTCAAACTCACGAACCCGACACTCAAACTCACGAACCCGACACTCAAACTCACGAACTCAACACTCAAACTCACGAACCCGACACTCAAACTCACGAACCCGATACTCATACTCACGAACCCGACACTCAAACTCACGAACCCGACACTCAAACTCACGAACCCGACACTCAAACTCACGAACCCAAACCCGACACTCAAACCCACGAAACCGACACTCAAACTCACGAACCCGACACTCAAACTCACGAACCCGACACTCAAACTCACGAACCCGAACCCGACACTCAAACTCACGAACCCGACACTCAAACTAACGAACCCGACACTCAAACTCACGAACCCGACACTCAAACTCACGAACCCGACACTCAAACTCGCGGACCCGACACTCAAACTCATGGACCCGACAGTCAAACTCATGGACCCGACACTCAAACTCACGGAACCGACACTCAAACTCACGAACCCGACACTCAAACTCACGAACTCGACAATCAAACTCACGAACCCGACATACAAACTCACGGACCCGACACACAAACTCAGGGACCCGACACTCAAACTCACGGACCCGACACTCAAACTCACGAACCCGACATTCAAACTCACGAACCCGACACTCAAACTCACGAACCCGACACTCAAACTCACTAACCCGACACTCAAACTCACGGACCCGACACTCAAACCCACGGAGCCGACACTCAAACTCACGAACCCGACACTCAAACTCACGAACCCGACACTCAAACTCACGAACCCGACACTCAAACTCCCGAACCCGACACTCAAACTCACGAACCCGACACTCAAACTCCCGAACCCGACACTCAAACTCACGAACCCGAAACTCAAACTCACGAACCCGACACTCAAACTCACGAACCCGACACTCAAACTCACGAACCCGTCACTCAAACTCACGAACCCGACACTCAAAATCACGAACCCGACACTCAAACTCACGAACCCGACACTCAAACTCATGAACCCGAACTCACGGACCCGACACTCAAACTCAAGAACCCGTCACTCAAACTCACGAACCCGACACCGAAACTCACGAACCATACACTCAAACTCACGAACCCGACACTCAAACTCACGAACCAGACACCCAAACTTACGAACCCGACACTCAAACTCACGAACCCGACACTCAAACTCACGAACCCGACACTCAAACTCACGAACCCGAACCCGACACTCAAACTCACGAACCCGAACCCGACACTCAAACTCACGAACCCGACACTCAAACTCAAGAACCCGACACTCAAAGTCACGGACCGGACACTCAAACTCACGGACAGACACTCAAACGCACGGACCCGACACTCAAACTCACGAACCCAAAACTCAAACTGACGGACCCGACACTCAAACTCACGTACCCGACACTCAAACTCACGGACCCGACACTCAAACTTACGGACCCGACACTCAAACTCACGAACCTGACACTCAAACTCACGAACCCGACACTCAAACTCACAAACCCGAAACTCAAAGTAACGAACCCGACACTCAAACTCACGAACACGACACTCAAACTCGCGGACCCGACACTCAAACTCATGGACCCGACACTCAAACTCATGGACCCGACACTCAAACTCACGGACCCGACACTCAAACTCACGAACCCGACACACAAACTCACGAACTCGACACTCAAACTCACGAACCCGACATACAAACTCACGGACCCGACACACAAACTCACGGACCCTACACTCAAACTCACGGATCCGACACTCAAACTCACGTCACGAACCCGACACTCAAACTCACGGACCCGACACTCAAACTCACGGACCCGACAATCAAACTCACGAACCCGACACTCAAACTCACGAACCCGACACTCAAACTCACGAACCCGACACTCAAACTCACGAACCCGACACTCAAACTCCCGAACCTGACACTCAAATTCACGAATCCGACACTCATACACACGAACCCGACACTCAAAGTCACGAACCCGACACTCAAATTCACGACCCCGACACTCAAACTCACGAACCCGAGTCTCAAACTGACGAACCCGACACTCAAACTCACGATCCCGACACTCAAACTCAAGAACCCGAACCCGACACTAAAACTCACGAACCCGACACTCAAACTCACGAACCCGACACTCAAACTCACGAACCCGAACCCGACACTCAAACTCACGAACCCGACACTCAAACTCACGAACCCGACACTCAAACTCACGAACTCGACACTCAAACTCACGTACCCGACACTCAAACTCACGAACCCGACACTCAAACTCACGAACCCGACACTCAAACTCACGAACTCGACACTTAAACTCACGAACCCGACACTCAAACTCACGAACCCGATACTCATACTCACGAACCCGACACTCAAACTCACGAACCCGACACTCAAACTCACGAACCCGACACTCAAACTGACGAACTCGACACTCAAACTCACGAACCCGACATACAAACTCACGGACCCGACACACAAACTCACGGACCCGACACTCAAACTCACGGATCCGACACTCAAACTCACGTCACGAACCCGACACTCAAACTCACGGACCCGACACTCAAACTCACGGACCCGACAATCAAACTCACGAACCCGACACTCAAACTCACGAACCCGACACTCAAACTCACGAACCCGACACTCAAACTCACGAACCCGACACTCAAATTCACGAATCCGACACTCATACTCACGAACCCGACACTCAAAGTCACGAACCCGACACTCAAATTCACGACCCCGACACTCAAACTCACGAACCCGACACTCAAACTCACGAACCCGACACTCAAACTCACGAACCCGACACTCAAACTCACGAACCCGAACCCGACACTAAAACTCACGAACCCGACACTCAAACTCACGAACCCGACACTCAAACTCACGAACCCGAACCCGACACTCAAACTCACGAACCCGACACTCAAACTCACGAACCCGACACTCAAACTCACGAACTCGACACTCAAACTCACGTACCCGACACTCAAACTCACGAACCCGACACTCAAACTCACGAACCCGACACTCAAACTCACGAACCCGACACTCAAACTCACGAACCCGACACTCAAACTCACGAACCCGATACTCATACTCACGAACCCGACACTCAAACTCACGAACCCGACACTCAAACTCACGAACCCGACACTCAAACTCACGAACCCAAACCCGACACTCAAACCCACGAACCCGACACTCAAACTCACGAACCCGACACTCAAACTCACGAACCCGACACTCAAACTCACGAACCCGAACCCGACACTCAAACTCACGAACCTGACACTCAAACTCACGAACCCGACACTCAAACTCACGAACCCGACACTCAAACTAACGAACCCGACACTCAAACTCACGAACCCGACACTCAAACTCACGAACCCGACACTCAAACTCGCGGACCCGACACTCAAACTCATGGACCCGACAGTCAAACTCATGGACCCGACACTCAAACTCACGGACCCGACACTCAAACTCACGAACCCGACACTCAAACTCACGAACTCGACAATCAAACTCACGAACCCGACATACAAACTCACGGACCCGACACACAAACTCAGGGACCCGACACTCAAACTCACGGACCCGACACTCAAACTCACGAACCCGACATTCAAACTCACGAACCTGACACTCAAACTCACGAACCCGACACTCAAACTCACTAACCCGACACTCAAACTCACGGACCCGACACTCAAACTCACGGACCCGACAATCAAACTCACGAACCCGACACTCAAACTCACGAACCCGACACTCAAACTCACGAACCCGACACTCAAACTCCCGAACCCGACACTCAAACTCACGAACCCGACACTCAAACTCCCGAACCCGACACTCAAACTCACGAACCCGAAACTCAAACTCACGAACCCGGCACTCAAACTCACGAACCCGACACTCAAACTCACAAAACCGTCACTCAAACTCACGAACCCGACACTCAAAATCACGAACCCGACACTCAAACTCACGAACCCGACACTCAAACTCATGAACCCGAACTCACGGACCCGACACTCAAACTCAAGAACCCGTCACTCAAACTCACGAACCCGACACCGAAACTCACGAACCATACACTCAAACTCACGAACCCGACACTCAAACTCACGAACCAGACACCCAAACTTACGAACCCGACACTCAAACTCACGAACCCGACACTCAAACTCACGAACCCGACACTCAAACTCACGAACCCGAACCCGACACTCAAACTCACGAACCCGAACCCGACACTCAAACTCACGAACCCGACACTCAAACTCACGAACCCGACACTCAAAGTCACGGACCCGACACTCAAACTCACGGACCGACACTCAAACGCACGGACCCGACACTCAAACTCACGATCCCAAAACTCAAACTGACGGACCCGACACTCAAACTCACGTACCCGACACTCAAACTCACGGACCCGACACTCAAACTTACGGACCCGACACTCAAACTCACGAACCTGACACTCAAACTCACGAACCCGACACTCAAACTCACAAACCCGAAACTCAAAGTAACGAACCCGACACTCAAACTCACGAACACGACACTCAAACTCGCGGACCCGACACTCAAACTCATGGACCCGACACTCAAACTCATGGACCCGACACTCAAACTCACGGACCCGACACTCAAACTCACGAACCCGACACACAAACTCACGAACTCGACACTCAAACTCACGAACCCGACATACAAACTCACGGACCCGACACACAAACTCACGGACCCGACACTCAAACTCACGGATCCGACACTCAAACTCACGTCACGAACCCGACACTCAAACTCACGGACCCGACACTCAAACTCACGGACCCGACAATCAAACTCACGAACCCGACACTCAAACTCACGAACCCGACACTCAAACTCACGAACCCGACACTCAAACTCACGAACCCGACACTCAAACTCCCGAACCCGACACTCAAATTCACGAATCCGACTCATACTCACGAACCCGACACTCAAACTCACGAACCCGACACTCAAATTCACGACCCCGACACTCAAACTCACGAACCCGACACTCAAACTCACGAACCCGACACTCAAACTCACGAACCCGACACTCAAACTCACGAACCCGAACCCGACACTAAAACTCACGAACCCGACACTCAAACTCACGAACCCGACACTCAAACTCACGAACCCGAACCCGACACTCAAACTCACGAACCCGACACTCAAGCTCACGAACCCGACACTCAAACTCACGATCTCGACACTCAAACTCACGTACCCGACACTCAAACTCACGAACCCGACACTCAAACTCACGAACCGGACACTCAAACTCACGAACTCGACACTCAAACTCACGAACCCGACACTCAAACTCACGAACCCGATACTCATACTCACGAACCCGACACTCAAACTCACGAACCCGACACTCAAACTCACGAACCCGACACTCAAACTCACGAACCCGACACTCAAAGTCACGGACCCGACACTCAAACTCACGGACCGACACTCAAACGCACGGACCCGACACTCAAACTCACGAACCCAAAACTCAAACTGACGGACCCGACACTCAAACTCACGTACCCGACACTCAAACTCACGGACACGACACTCAAACTTACGGACCCGACACTCAAACTCACGAACCTGACACTCAAACTCACGAACCCGACACTCAAACTCACAAACCCGAAACTCAAAGTAACGAACCCGACACTCAAACTCATGAACACGACACTCAAACTCGCGGACCCGACACTCAAACTCATGGACCCGACACTCAAACTCATGGACCCGACACTCAAACTCACGGACCCGACACTCAAACTCACGAACCCGACACACAAACTCACGAACTCGACACTCAAACTCACGAACCCGACATACAAACTAACGGACCCGACACACAAACTCACGGACCCGACACTCAAACTCACGGATCCGACACTCAAACTAACGTCACGAACCCGACACTCAAACTCACGGACCCGACACTCAAACTCACGGACCCGACAATCAAACTCACGAACCCGACACTCAAACTCACGAACCCGACACTCAAACTCACGAACCCGACACTCAAACTCACGAACCCGACACTCAAACTCCCGAACCCGACACTCAAATTCACGAATCCGACACTCATACTCACGAACCCGACACTCAAAGTCACGAACCCGACACTCAAATTCACGACCCCGACACTCAAACTCACGAACCCGACACTCAAACTCACGAACCCGACACTCAAACTCACCAACCCGACACTCAAACTCACGAACTCGAACCCGACACTAAAACTCACGAACCCGACACTCAAACTCACGAACCCGACACTCAAACTCACGAACCCGAACCCGACACTCAAACTCACGAACCCGACACTCAAACTCACGAACCCGACACTCAAACTCACGAACTCGACACTCAAACTCACGTACCCGACACTCAAACTCACGAACCCGACACTCAAACTCACGAACCCGACACTCAAACTCACGAACTCGACACTCAAACTCACGAACCCGACACTCAAACTCACGAACCCGATACTCATACTCACGAACCCGACACTCAAACTCACGAACCCGACACTCAAACTCACGAACTCGACAATCAAACTCACGAACCCGACATACAAACTCACGGACCCGACACACAAACTCAGGGACCCGACACTCAAACTCACGGACCAGACACTCAAACTCACGAACCCGACATTCAAACTCACGAACCCGACACTCAAACTCACGAACCCGACACTCAAACTCACGAACCCGACACTCAAACTAACGAACCCGACACTCAAACTCACGAACCCGACACTCAAACTAACGAACCCGACACTCAAACTCACGATCCCGACACTCAAACTCACGAACCCGACACTCAAACTCGCGGACCCGACACTCAAACTCATGGACCCGACAGTCAAACTCATGGACGCGACACTCAAACTAACGGACCCGACACTCAAACTCACGAACCCGACACTCAAACTCACGAACTCGACAATCAAACTCACGAACCCGACATACAAACTCACGGACCCGACACACAAACTCAGGGACCCGACACTCAAACTCACGGACCCGACACTCAAACTCACGAACCCGACATTCAAACTCACGAACCCGACACTCAAACTCACGAACCCGACACTCAAACTCACGAACCCGACACTCAAACTCACGGACCCGACAATCAAACTCACGGACCCGACAATCAAACTCACGAACCCGACACTCAAACTCACGAACCCGACACTCAAACTCACGATCCCGACACTCAAACTCCCGAAGCCGACACTCAAACTCACGAACCCGACACTCAAACTCCCGAACCCGACACTCAAACTCACGAACCCGAAACTCAAACTCACGAACCCGACACTCAAACTCACGAACCCGACACTCAAACTCACGAACCCGTCACTCAAACTCACGAACCCGACACTCAAAATCACGAACCCGACACTCAAACTCACGAACCCGACACTCAAACTCATGAACCCGAACTCACGGACCCGACACTCAAACTCAAGAACCCGTCACTCAAACTCACGAACCCGACACCGAAACTCACGAACCATACACTCAAACTCACGAACCCGACACTCAAACTCACGAAACAGACACCCAAACTTACGAACCCGACACTCAAACTCACGAACCCGACACTCAAACTCACGAACCCGACACTCAAACTCACGAACCCGAACCCGACACTCAAACTCACGAACCCGAACCCGACACTCAAACTCACGAACCCGACACTCAAACTCACGAACCCGACACTCAAAGTCACGGACACGACACTCAAACTCACGGAATGACACTCAAACGCACGGACCCGACACTCAAACTCACGAACCCAAAACTCAAACTCACGGACCCGACACTCAAACTCACGTACCCGACACTCAAACTCACGGACCCGACACTCAATCTTACGGACCCGACACTCAAACTCACGGACCCGATACTCAAAATCACGGACCATACACTCAAACTCACGGACCCGACACTCAAACTCACGAACCCGACACTCAAACTCACGAACCAGACACTAAAAGTCATGAACCCGACTCTCAATCTCACGAACCCGACACTCAAACTCACGAACCCGGCATTCAAACTCACGCACCCGACACTCAAACTCACGAACCCGACACTCAAACTCATGAACCCGAACTCACGGACCCGACACTCAAACTCAAGAACCCGTCACTCAAACTCACGAACCCGACACCGAAACTCACGAATCATACACTCAAACTCACGAACCCGACACTCAAACTCACGAAACAGACACCCAAACTTACGAACCCGACACTCAAACTCACGAACCCGACACTCAAACTCACGAACCCGACACTCAAACTCACGAACCCGACACTCAAACTCACGAACCCGAACCCGACACTCAAACTCACGAACCCGACACTCAAACTCACGAACCCGACACTCAAAGTCACGGACACGACACTCAAACTCACGGACCGACACTCAAACGCACGGACCCGACACTCAAACTCACGAACCCAAAACTCAAACTCACGGACCCGACACTCAAACTCACGTACCCGACACTCAAACTCACGGACCCGACACTCAATCTTACGGACCCGACACTCAAACTCACGGACCCGATACTCAAAATCACGGACCATACACTCAAACTCACGGACCCGACACTCAAACTCACGAACCCGGCATTCAAACTCACGCACCCGACACTCAAACTCACGAACCCGACACTCAAACTCACGAACCAGACACTAAAAGTCATGAACCCGACACTCAAACTCACGAACCCGACACTCAAACTCACGAACCCTACACTCAAACTCACGAACCCGACACTCAAACTCGCGGACCCGGCACTCAAACTCATGGACCCGACAGTCAAACTCATGGACCCGACACTCAAACTCACGGACCCGACACTCAAACTCACGAACCCGACACTCAAACTCACGAACTCGACACTCAAACTCACGAACCCGACATACAAACTCACGGACCCGACACACAAACTCACGGACCCGACACTCAAACTCACGGACCCGACACTCAAACTCACGTCACGAACCCGACACTGAAACTCACGGACCCGACACTCAAACTCACGGACCCGACAATCAAACTCACGAACCCGACACTCAAACTCACGAACCCGACACTCAAACACACGACCCCGAAACTCAAACTCACGAACCCGACACTCAAACTCCCGAACCCGACACTCAAATTCACGAATCCGACACTCATACTCACGAACCCGACACTCAAAGTCACGAACCCGACACTCAAATTCACGACCCCGACACTCAAACTCACGAACCCGACACTCATACTCACGAACCCGACACTCAAACTCACGAACCCGACACTCACACTCACGAACCCGAACCCGACACTAAAACTCACGAACCCGACACTCAAACTCACGAACCCGACACTCAAGCTCACGAACCCGACACTCAAACTCACGAATCCGAACCCGACACTCAAACTCACGAACCCGACACTCAAACTCACGAACCCAAACCCGACACTCAAACCCACGAACCCGACACTCAAACTCACGAACCCGACACTCAAACTCACGAACCCGAACCCGAACCCGACACTCAAACTCACGAACCTGACACTCAAACTCACGAACCCGACACTCAAACTCACGAACCCGACACTCAAACTAACGAACCCGACACTCAAACTCACGAACCCGACACTCAAACTCACGAACCCGACACTGAAACTCGCGGACCCGACACTCAAACTCATGGACCCGACAGTCAAACTCATGGACCCGACACTCAAACTCACGGACCCGACACTCAAACTCACGAACCCGACACTCAAACTCACGAACTCGACACTCAAACTCACGAACCCGACATACAAACTCACGGACCCGACACACAAACTCACGGACCCGACACTCAAACTCACGGACCCGATACTCAAACTCACGAACCCGACATTCAAACTCACGAACCCGACACTCAAACTCACGAACCCGACAGACAACCTCATGAACCCGACACTCAAACTCACGGACCCGACACTCAAACTCACGGACCCGACAATCAAACTCACGAACCCGACACTCAAACTGACGAACCCGACACTCAAACTCACGAACCCCACACTCAAACTCCCGAACCCGACACTCAAACTCACGAACCCGACACTCAAACTCCCGAACCCGACACTCAAATTCACGAATCCGACACTCATACTCACGAACCCGACTCTCAAACTCACGAACCCGACACTCAAATTCACGACCCCGACACTCAAACTCACGAACCCGACACTCAAACTCACGAACCCGAAACTCAAACTCACGAACCCGACACTCAAACTCACGAACCCGAACCCGAAACTAAAACTCACGAACAAGACACTCAAACTCACGAACCCGACACTCAAACTCACGAACCCGACACTCAAACTCACGAACCCGAACCCGACACTCAAACTCATGAACCCGACACTCAAACTCACGAACCCGACACTCAAACTCACGAACCCGACACTCAAACTCACGAACCCGACACTCAAACTCACGAACTCTACACTCAAACTCACGAACCCGACACTCAAACTCACGAACCCGATACTCATACTCACGAACCCGACACTCAAACTCACGAACCCAACACTCAAACTCACGAACCCGACACTCAAACTCACGAACCCAAACCCGACACTCAAACCCACGAACCCGACACTCAAACTCACGAACCCGACACTCAAACTCACGAACCCGAACACGACACTCAAACTCAAGAACCCGACACTCAAACTCACGAAGCCGACACTCAAACTCACGAACTCGACACTCAAACTCACGAACGCCACACTCAAACTCATGAACCCGACACTCAAACTCACGAACCCGACACTCAAACTCACGAACCCGACACTCAAACTCACGAACCCGACACTCAAACTCACGAACTCGAACCCGACACTCAAACTCACGAACCTGAACCCGACACTCAAACTCCCGATCCCGACAGTCAAACTCACGAATCCGACACTCAAACTCACGCACCCGAACCCGACACTCAAACTCACGAACCCGACTCTCATACTCACGAACCCGACACTCAAACTCACGAACCCGACACTTAAACTCACGAACCCGACACTCAAACTCACGAACCCGACACTCAAACTCACGAACACGACACTCAAACTCACGAACCCGACACTCAAACTCACGAACCCGACACTCAAACTCACGAACCCGAACCCGACACTCAAACTCACGAACCCAACACTCAAACTCACGAACCCGACACTCAAACTCACGAACCCGACACTTAAACTCACGAACCCGACACTCAAACTCACGAACCCGACACTCAAACTCACGAACCCGACACTCAAACTCACGAACCCGACACTCAAACTCACGAACCCGAGCGCGACACTCAAACTCACGAACCCGAACCCGACACTCAAACTCACGAACCCGAACCCGACACTCAAACTCACGAACCCGAACCCGACACTCAATCTCACGAACCCGAACCCGACACTCAAACTCACGAACCCGAACCCGACACTCAAACTCACGCAGACAGAGGTGAGATGGCAGTGATCCGTAACGGTGTGCACTCGGCCACTCGAAGCCACTCTTATTAAGGATATAATATATATATATATTAAACGTTAAATCCTATATATATTCATTGTAATCTCTACTCAGTCTGATATATATTTCCTGCATATTGTTCCATCATGATCAAGAACGAGAAATTCCAATTGGTTCATGATATTATTACTCTCTTACTCACTATTATTGTGAATGCATCAACTAATATTAATAAGACCTAGATAGATACATCATTCTAATATTAATAAGACCTAGATATATAAATCATTCTAATATGAAGAAGACCTAGATAGATACATCATCCTAATATTAAGAAGACCTAGATAGATACATCATCTTAATATTAATAAGACCTAGATAGATACATCATCCTAATATTAAGAAGACCTAGAGAGATACATCATCCTAATATTAATAAGACCTAGATATATACATCATCCTAATATTAATAAGACCTAGATATATAAATCATTCTAATATTAAGAAGACCTAGATAGATTCATCATCCTAATATTAATAAGACCTAGATAGATACATCATCCTAATATTAAGAAGACCTAGATATATACATCATCGTAATATTAATAAGACCTAGATATATAAATCATTCTAATATTAAGAAGACCTAGATAGATACATCATCCTAATATTAATAAGACCTAGATATATAAATCATTCTAATATTAAGAAGACCTAGATAGATACATCATCCTAATATTAATAAGACCTAGATAGATACATCATCCTAATATTAAGAAGACCTAGATAGATACATCATCCTAATATTAATAAGACCTAGATATATACATCATCCTAATATTAAGAAGACCTAGATAGATATATCATCCTAATATTAATAAGACCTAGATAGATACATCATCCTAATATTAATAAGACCTAGATATATACAACATCCTAATATTAATAAGACCTAGATAGATACATCATTCTAATATTAGGAAGACCTAGATAGTTACATCATTCTAATATTAAGAAGACCTAGATAGATACATCATCCTAATATTAAGAAGACCTAGATAGATACATCATCCTAATATTAAGAAGACCTAGATATATAAATCATTCTAATATTAAGAAGACCTAGATAGATACATCATCCTAATATTAAGAAGACCTAGATAGATATATCATACTAATATTAATAAGACCTAGATAGATACATCATCCTAATATTAATAAGACCTAGATATATAAATCATTCTAATATTAAGAAGACCTAGATAGATACATCATCCTAATATTAATAAGACCTAGATAGATACATCATACTAATATTAATAAGACCTAGATAGATACATCATCCTAATATTAATAAGACCTAGATAGATACATCATCCTAATATTAAGAAGACCTAGATAGATACATCATCCTAATATTAATAAGACCTAGATATATAAATCATTCTAATATTAAGAAGACCTAGATAGATACATCATCCTAATATTAATAAGACCTAGATAGATACATCATACTAATATTAATAAGACCTAGATAGATACATCATCCTAATATTAATAAGACTTAGATATGTACATCATCCTAATATTAAGAAGACCTAGATAGATACATCATCCTAATATTAAGAAGACATAGATAGATACATAATCGTAATATTAATAAGACCTAGATAAATACATCATTCTAATATTAAGAAGACCTAGATAGATACATCATCCTAATATTAATAAGACTTAGATATATACATCATCCTAATATTAATAAGACCTAGATAGATACATCATCCTAATATTAATAAGACCTAGATAGATACATCATCCTAATATTAATAAGACCTAGATATATACATCATCCTAATATTAATAAGACCTAGATAGATACATCATTCTAATATTAAGAAGACCTAGATAGTTACATCATTCTAATATTAAGAAGACCTAGATAGATACATCATCCTAATATTAATAAGACCTAGATAGATACATCATCCTAATATTAAGAAGACCTAGATAGATACATCATCCTAATATTAATAAGACCTAGATATATAAATCATTCTAGTATTAAGAAGACCTAGATAGATACATCATCCTAATATTAAGAAGACCTAGATAGATACATCATCCTAATATTAAGAAGACCTAGATAGATACATCATCCTAATATTAATAAGACTTAGATATATACATCATCCTAATATTAATAAGACCTAGATAGATACATCATCCTAATATTATGAAGACATAGATAGATACATGATCGTAATATTAATAAGACCTAGATAAATACATCATTCTAATATTAAGAAGACCTAGATAGATACATCATTCTAATATTAATAAGACCTAGATAGATACATCATCCTAATATTAATAAGACCTAGATAGATACATCGTCCAAATATTAAGAAGACCTAGATAGATACATCATCCTAATATTAATAAGACCTAGATAGATGCATAATCGTAATATTAATAAGACGTAAATAGATACATCATTCTAATACTAAGAAGACCTAGATATATAGTCCATCGTAATATTAATAAGACCTAGATAGATATATCATTCTAATATTAAGAAGACCTAGATATATACATCATCCTAATATTAAGAAGACCTAGATAGATACATCATCGTAATATTAATAAGACCTAGATAGATACATCATTCTAATATTAAGAAGACCTAGATAGATACATCATTCTAATATTAAGAAGACCTAGATATATACATCATCGTAATATTAATAAGACCTAGATAGATACATCATTCTAATATTAATAAGACCTAGATAGATACATCATCCTAATATTAAGAAGACCTAGATAGATACATCATCCTAATATTAATAAGACCTAGATAAATACATCATCCTAATATTAATAAGACCTAGATAGATACATCATCCTAATATTAAGAAGACCTAGACAGATACATCATTCTAATATTAATAAGACCTAGATGGATACATCATCCTAATATTAATAAGACCTAGATAGATACATCATCCTAATATTAATAAGACCTAGATAGATACATCATCCTAATATTAAGAAGACCTAGATAGATACATCATCCTAATATTACGAAGACCTAGATAGATACATCATCCTAATATTAAGAACACCTAGATAGATTCATCATCCTAATATTAATAAGACCTAGACAGATACATCATCCTAATATTAATAAGACCTAGATAGATACATCATCCTAATATTAATAAGACCTAGATAGATACATCATCCTAATATTAATAAGACCTAGATAGATACATCATCCTAATATTAAGAACACCTAGATAGATACATCATCCTAATATTAAGAAGACCTAAATAGATACATCATCCTAATATTAAGAAGACCTAGACAAATACATCATTCTAATATTAATAAGACCTAGATAGATACATCATTCTAATATTAAGAAGACTTAAATAGATACATCATCCTAATATTAAGAAGACCTAGATAGATACATCATTCTAATAGGACCTACCTAGACACATTATAGTAATATTAAGAAAGCCTACCTAGAAAAATCGTCTTAATGTTCAGAAGGCCTAGCTAGATACACCATCCCAATATTAATAAGGCTTAGTCAGATACATCATCCTAATATTACGAAGGCCTGGCTAAATATGTCATCCTAATATTACGAAGGCCTGGCTAAATATGTCATCCTAATATTACGAAGGCCTGGTTAAATATGTCATCCTAATATTATGAAGGCCTGACTAAATACGTCATCCTAAGATTATAAAGGCCTGACTAAATTCGTCATCCTAATATTATGAAGGCCTGGCTAAATACGTCATCATAATATTATGAAGGCCTGACTAAATATGTCATCCTAATATTATGAAAGTCTCACTACATACGTAATGCTAACTTTATGAAGGCCTGGCTAGATACGTCATCCTAATATTATGAAGGCCTGATTAGATACATCATTGTTATATTAAAAAGGCATACTTAGATATATCTTCGAAATATTAAGAAACATCATCCGAGTATTAAGAAGGCCAAGTTAGATACGTCATCCTAATATTTAGAAGGCCTGACTAGATACATCATTATTATATTGAGAAGGCCTGGCTAGGTACATCATCCGAATATAAAGAGGGCCAAGCTAGATGCATCATCAACATATTAAGCTGGCCTTAATGGATACAACTTTGCAATATATGGAAGGCTTATATGGATACATCATTGTTAAATTAAAAAGTCCTACTTAGATATATCTTCGAAATATTAAGAAACCCAAGCCAGATACATCATCCGAATATTAAGAAGGCCAAGTTAGATACGTCATCCTATTATATTGGAGGCCTGACTAGATACATCATTGTTATATTAAGAAGGCCTGGCTAGGTACATCATCCGAATATAATTATCGATATATCTTTGTAATATTAAGATGGTCGATCTCGATATTAAGCAGGCCTAGCTAGATGTTTAGCAGGCCTAGCTAAATATTATGAAGGCCTAGTTAGATGTAAAGAAGGCCTAGCTAGATATTAAGAAGGCCTAGCTAGATACATCATAATAAAATTAAGATAACCTAGCTCAGCCGTTCTCAACCTTTCTAGTGCCGCGACCCTTTTAATGCAATTCCAAATGTTGTGGCGACCCAACCGTAAAATTATTTTCGTTCATAACTGTAAAAATGTATATTTCCAATGGTCGTAAGCGACCCCTGGCAAATCGTTGTTCGACCCCTGACGGGGTCGTGACCCACAGGTTGAGAACCGCTGACCTAGCTATATACATCATCGTAATTTCTAAAAGGCCAAGAGAGATGTTAAGAAGGTCTAGCTAGAATCGTCATTTTAGTTGTTGGAGGCCAAGCTAGATACGTGATTGTAACAATAAGAAAGCCTAGCTGGACACATTATCGTGACATCAATAAGACATAGGTGGACACATTATCGTGATATCAATAAGACATAGCTGGACACAACATTTTAATGTTAAGAAGACCAATACGTCATTATAATATTAAGAATGCATAACTAGATAAATTACAAGAAACCAGTTCAAAATTATGCGAAGGATTCATAATTTCCAGATCATAAACTCCACAACAGTAATATATGCAGCTATTGCATGTGCCTCATCAGCCGTACAATTCAACAGGTAGATGAACACTAATCGTAAATCAGGCATTATTATCTCCTGCTATGTTTTTCTGTCAGGTGATTAAAAATCACATGAATGTTTCTGTAACTTATCACTCGGCGAAAAATGATCTAAAAGTTACCCGGATGCATACAGTGTTTGTTGTTTGTCTTGTGTTAGAAATTATAATATCATTCTGTTGGATCTTTTAAGGCTCAAACGTGAGGTGAGTGAATATATAAGCATACTTATAGTGGTATGTATGTATGTATGTATGTATGTATGTATGTATGTATGTATGTATGTATGTATGTATGTATGTATGTATGTATGTATGTATGTATGTATGTATGTATGTATGTATGTACGTACGTACGTATGTATGTATGTATGCACGCACGAATGCATGTACGTATGCACAATGGTACTCTAAGAGCTAACTCGCTTGGCACTGGGCATTAAGAGGTTAGTGTTAGGACTGGTCGGATTGGTGTCAGGATAATGTGACTAGGTGGGATGTGATGCCACGTGTCTTCGGCATGATGCCCCAATGCTAGACATTAATATAAACTGTCTCACTGCAGACATGGTAGCGATATGACTGAAAAAGCGTTAAAGCTACGTTAATCACAAACACACACAGTAATAGGCGGTTATTTAGGGTCAATGGAAAAATACATTACATACACCCTTGGGCACGTTTGGCATCAAGACGTTTCAGATCGGGGAATCGAACGTGAGGAATATTGGGACTGGATAGCGTCAAAAATGGGTCTGTTTAGCGACAAGAAAAATGGAACAGGTGGTTTGACATCACGGTACTGGACATTTGCAACAATGTTGCAAGTGGCTGACCTCAATCAGGCCAACGGCAAAGAGTGAAAGCGGGGTTTAATTTAAACCAAGCGGGTAACGGATGGCGGGTAAGTTCAGCTATTACAGCGGTGAAACTATACGAATTAAACAATGTTTGGCGAGGTGGGACATATAACTAGATACAATGCTTTGCTGGGCGAAAACGAACCTCGGAACGGGACTGGCCAACAAACACAAACATCGCCTAACGGGGCGAGATATATCATTGGATAGATATAAATAAACAAATAGACAAATAAGCAAGTGAAGGAAAACATCCCCTACAACATATTATCTACTATCAACTTTGAACGGGTAAACGAACAATATATACTATCAAAATAGAAGGGAAGAAAAAAAACAATGTCTACCATCCACACAGTATGGAAGAAAAAAAAAAAATATATATATATATATATATATATATATATATATATATATATATATATATATATATACACTATCCGCACAGAAAAGAAGAAAAAACATCAGTATATACTATCCACATTGTGCAGAGACAAGGGATTTTGTGAAGTTGAAGGGAAATAAAACACGTACACACTAACTTACAAGGGCACACAAACACTAAGACACACAAACGAACTTACGCACATGCAAACACACAAACATATAATCACGCATACAACTATACACTATAAGATCCACATGGAAGGGAAAGTGGAAAAAACACAATATCTACTATCCAAACACGCAAAGAAGAAAAACAAAGCCAAAATAAAATATTCACAAAAGGAAGGAAGGGGCAGAAAAACAAACACAGTGTCTACTATCCACACACGGGAAAAAGCAATAAACCAAACCCAAAATATACAATCCACCACACGGGAAGACGAAACAACAAATATAATATCCGCACAAAGTACACGAACGCATACAAACACACACACACTACACAGAAAGAAGAAAAACAAACCCAAAATATGCTATTCATACAGTGGAAAGGGGAAAACACAGTATCTACTATCCACATACTGAAAGGAGAATAAAAAACAAATATAATATCCACCACACCGGAAGAAAAGAAAAAAAACATACCATCCGCATAACGTAAGCGAATGTATAGAAACAGAAAAAGACGAAACAGAGGGAGCACGAAAAAATGTACCCAAAATATACTATCCACCCAGAGGGAAGGACATGCACAATATCTACTATCTACATACGGGAAGGAGAGAGAAAGCAAGCACTAAATCTAATATCCGGACACGGGAGCAGGATGAGAAAACAAGAAACAAATACACTATCTAGACACGGGAAGAGGAGAAGACAAAAAAAACTAAATATAATATCCACACAAGGTAAGAGTCACAAAAAACTGAATAGATTATTAGAATATCCTTACAACGTACGCGAACGCATACAAATACATACAAGCAGAGAGAGAGAGAGAGAGAGAGAGAGAGAGAGAGAGAGAGAGAGAGAGAGAGAGAGAGAGAGAGAGAGAGAGAGAGGAAGGGGGAGGAGAGAGAAAGAGAGAGAGGGGGGGGGCGAGGAAAAACGAAGAAAAGCAAACCTAAAATATAATGTTCACACAGATGGAAGGAGCGAGAAACAAGCCCCAAATCTACTGTAAACACACACGGGAACGAGCGCATAAGAAACAAATATAATATCCACATAACGTACGCGAACACACACACAAACACACGAATACACACTCACACACACACACACACGCACACACACACACACACACACACACTATCTGCTATGAACATAGAAGGGGAAGGAAATAACCAGTATATACTATCAGCATTGAAGGGAATGAGAGAACTACATGTATACTATCCAAATAGTGCAGGCACAAGGTATTTTATTGTTAAAATAATAAACGCACATGCATTTGGGAGATAGGAGGTCTGGAGACAAGTATTTGGAGAGATGGGCAGACATTATTAGCATTACATGCGAGAAAAGAAAGAAAGAATGGCAACAACAAAACATAGAAAAGAAGCACACTATATTTGTTCTGTTATTTTGTGCGGTATTATAGGACAAAACAATTAAGAAACCCATAGATTCTGTGTGAAATTTGTTTATTTTTTTCATTAATTCATCATGTTTATAAATATGTAGTGTGATATTTATTTTCGACTGACTGTTCAACGTTTTCTTAACATATCTCAAATTTTAGAGCTTTCCTGTGTTTTGCAGCACACGCTACTAACGATGCTGAAATATATTTACAAGTCTATCCCATGTCACTAAACAGACCCACTATACTATATATATATATATATATATATATATATATATATATATATATATATATATATATATATATATATATATATATGGTCCAAGGTTGACATTGCCGGGGTGGGAGTGGGAGACAAGCTCCCCACTCCTCCAAAAATGTCCCATAGGGCTTGCGACTCTGAACGCCTCTGTCAACTAAAATCCAGCTCCTGGCCTTCACGAGTGGCTTAGCTTCTAATTCCGGCGGACCATGTTTTTCACTGACAGGAGAAGGGGTGAAGGCGGACACTGTCGCCTTAAAACCAGTCGCTTCAGGTAGATGGGGCTCGTAAACCTTGGATGGTAGCTCATCTAGGAGAAGGAAAACTCTGATTCCAAACCTCAGCTGCCTTGCGGATATACCCACTCATGGGAAGGCTAAGGGAGTAAGCCCCGACAGAAAATCCGGAGACGGAGTCCCTAAGGCGGTCTGACGTTGACTTCAACGTCATTCCGGCAACTCCTGCGACGCCGTTGGTGCCAAGCTGTAGCGACATTTGTCGTTCCCTTAGGTCCACAAGCTACATGGAGAGGGGGGATCTGCTGCATGGGCAACAGCTGATTCTCCATTCTAGACTGCCCAGGCTTTGTAGCTCCACTGGAAAGGACTCTCCAGCGTCGTCTTAAGGCGTCGGCACAACACGGGAAGCAGCAGTCTACCGGTTATAAGCCACAGCTCGATTGGCGTAGAACTTGGCGCCAGGGGCTGCTTTTGACGGTTGGAGAAATCGCCATGTCTCATTGGAAGCTACAGCCCGCCTCAAGTTGGGCAGCCCCTAGTCAATAAGGTGCTTCGCGCCATGGCCTGCCTGCTTCACTGGGTGCGTGGAGCTTAGAGAACCATCTCGACAAGCAGGTCAAAAAACTCTGCACCAAGCAAGATACAAAGAGGAAACAAGAAGACTCCAGCTCTTCGTTTCGCAAGCTGGAACATCAGAACCTTGTGCCCTGGACTCACCACTGACCTGCAGAATATCAACGACGCACGGAAGACTGCCGTCATTGACAGAGAATTCTCCCGACTGAATGTCGACATTGCCTGTCTTCAAGAGACCCGACTGGCTGTCAGCGGCACCATCAGGGAAGCCAAATACACCGTCTTCTGGCAAGAAAAACCATCAGACGAACCCAGGCAGCATGGTGTTAGGCTTCGCTGTAAAGAACACCCTCGTCGCCTTCATTGAGCCTCCATCATCAGGCACTTAGAGGATCCTTGCCATCCGGCTATCAACATCCTCAGGCCCAGCCAACATCTTCAGCGTGTATGCCCCACCTCTCTACTCAAACCCATAAGAAAGATACCAATTCTACGAGGCTCTGGATCAAGCAATATCAAATATCCCCAGTACCGAGGGCCTCTACCTACTAGGAGTCTTCAATGCGCGAGTGGGACCTAACTACTAGGCATGGCCCACCTGTCTCGGCCCGCACGGAAGGGGCAACATCAACGAGAATGGCCAGCGACTGCTGGAGATGTACTGCACGCACAGCTTATGTGTGACCAACACCTTCTTCAAATGCAAGGAGAACCACCAGGTATCATTGAGACACCTACGTTCCCGCCACTGGCACTAGCTAGATCTAGTCATCACCAGGCGCGCGAAACTAGCCAGCGTCCTTCTCACCCGCAGCTACCACAGTGCCAACTGCGGCAAGGACCACTCCCTTGTTGCCAGCTGTGTGCGAATAATACACAAGAAACTGCACCACGCCAAAACAAATGGTCGCCCACGCATCAACACCTGCTGTGCAAGCAATCCAGAGAAGACTCCAAGTGGTCCCACCTCCAAGACGCTGTGTACAACTCAGCCATTACTGCCTACGGGAAGAAAGAGCACAAAAACACAGACTGGTATGAGGCCAGCTGGGAGGAGATGGAACCCGTGACTGAGGCAAAGAGGAAAGCCCTCCTGGCTTACAAGGCTGCGCCTAGCCTTGGTACATTACAGGCCTTCAGGACTGCCAGGAAAAATGCCCAGCAGACCGCCCGTCACTGCGCTAACACCTACTGGCTGAACCTCTGCACCAGTATACATATATCTGCCGAAACTGGGGATGCAAGGGGCATGTACGAGGATATCAAGAAGGCAACAGGCCCACCCACCTCCAACATCGCCCCACTCAAGTCAAAAACTGGCGAAGTCATCAAAGACCAAGGCAAACTATCTTGAGCTGTATGTAACCCAAAACGTCATCACGGACACCGCCCTAGACGCCATCCCAGACCAGCCAGTCTTAGAGGAACTAGACACACCACCCACCCTGGAAGAGCTTAGCAAAGCCATCGACTGCCTCGCTTGTGGGAAGGTCCCTGGGAGTGACGGCATTCCGCCTGAAGTCCTAAAGATAGGGAAACCAACACTAATCCACCCTCTGCACGAACTCCTCTGCCTCTGCTGGGGACAAGGACATATCCCCCAGGACATGCGAGATGCAAACATTGTCACTCTATACAAAAACAAAGGAGACCGCAGTGACTGCAACAACTACCGGGGCATCTCTCTTCTCAGTATTGTAGGAAAGGCGTTCGCCCGTGTCGTCCTGGCGCGCTTGCAGACCCTAGCATCCAGAGTCTACCCCGAGTTCCAGTGTGGCTTTCGAGCAGGCAGGTCAACTGTAGACATGATCTTCTCACTACGACAGCTGCAGGAGAAGTGTCGTGAGCAGCAGATGACCCTCTACATTGCCTTCATATACATGACCAAGGCATTTGACCTGGTCAGCCGGAGCGGACTCTTCATGATCCTTAAGAAGATAGGCTGCTCCCCACGACTGCTCGCTATCATAACATCGTTCCACGAGAACATGCACAGCACAGTGTGCTTCAACGGCGCAACATCAGAGGCCTTCCCTGTCAGCAGCGGAGTGAAGCAATGCTGTGTCCTTGCGCCAACTCTCTTTGCCATCTTCTTTTCCATTCTTCTCCAGTACGCCTTCAAGGACTGCAGCTAGGGTGTGTATATACACACCAGGACTGACGGAATGCTGTCGTAACATTAGGTCCTTTGTGCAAAGACTAATGTTACGAAGGTTCTCATCCGTGAATTGCTCTTCGCCGACGATGCAGCCTTGACATCACACACGGAAAATGGACTGCAGCAGCTAGAATGCCGCCTCACCCACGCCTGCAAGGAGTTCGGACTGACCATCAGTCTGAAGAAGACGAATGTAATGGTGCAGGACGCAGACTCCTCCCCCACCATCGCCATTGATGGGTACAACCTGGAAGTTGTTGAGGACTACACATACCTTGGGTCCACCATCTCCAACTCGCTCTCCGTTGATACTGATGTAAATGGCCGGATTGCCAAGGTATCAGCAGTTATGGCGAGACTGAACCAGAGGGTCTGGGACAATCACAACCTCACCAAGAAGACCAAACTGCGCGTCTACCAGACATGCGTGCTCAGCACACTCCTTTACAGCAGCGAGGCATGGACCACCTACGCGAGTCACGTGAGGAAACTCAACAGCTACCACTTGAGATGTTTGCGGCGCATTCTGCGTATACAGTGGCAGGACAAAGTTCCCAACACAGATGTTCTGAAATGCACCGGCATGAACAGCATGTTCTCCATTCTCAGCGAGAGGCGCCATCACTGGCTAGGCCATGTTAGGAGAATGGACCCAGGCCGCATACCCAAGGACCTGTTGTACGGCGAGCTAGTAGAAGGTGCACGAACGACTGGTAGGCCACGTCTGCGCTACAAAGATGTCTGCAAAATGGACATGAAGACAGCCAACATAAACATAAACAATTGGGAGAGCTGTGCTGACGACCGCTCCGCGTGGCGTCTTGCTGTCAGACAGGGCACTCAGAAAGCTGAAGAGATGAGAAACACAAACCTCGCTGCAAAGAGAGCCAGGAGGAAGGCGAACCAAAAACATCCTCAGCAAGCATCAGCATACACCTGCAGCAAGTGCAACAGAGACTGTCACTCAAGGGTCGGACTCTTCAGCCACTCGCGAAGGTGCAGATAGGACACCCAAATCGGAAGCTACACCATCGTCTCTCGAAGACGGACGGATGCCGACGACGATATATATATATCCGTATGTATGTATATGTATATGTATATGTATATGTTTGTGTGTGTGTGTGTGTGTGTGTGTGTGTGTGTGTGTGTGTGTGTGTAATGCTTCGCGGTGCAGGATATTACTTGATAGAATGCTTGGCGAAGCGGGACATGTCACATTATAGAACGCCTGGCTGACACTGTTGCCAGTACCGTGACATCACCCTACCGGTTCCATTTCCCTTGTCGCTAAACAGAGCCACTATTGTTTGACGCTGTACAGTCTCAATATTCCCCATGTTCAATTCACATTGACGAAACGTGCCCCAGGATGACATGTCACCGAATAAGGAATACGAATGTCTTATCGGTATAAATCTATTAGATATGCAAAGCAGTGTTTGTTACTTATCGTACGTAAAACAAATAATGCGAAGTCAAACAGAGCAATGCGTAGTTAAACAGGGCAACAGTATCGGCAGTATTATCCTGTCGTAAATACAAAAATTATGACAGAAATTATAAAATAATAACTTATTCAAGATAAGCGACTGCGGTTTGTCATCCTGATTAGAATTTTAAAAAAGTAGTTAATTTGGATTAGAGTTATCAATAACATTCCAAACAAGGAGCAAAATTGGACTCATTGCTTTTTGTTTTCTTTCAATTTGTCACAGTCAGAAATAATGTACCCTTTCGTCGTGCAGGTAGGACGATCTAAGAATTTCTTATCAATCTTAAGCATGATTCCTAACATTGAGATTTGGCGGTACTCGTATTAGACTAAAATACGTATGTGTTTGCTTGTCTTTCGTTTTACCAGAAGACTGCTGAGAGCAAGACGTAATGTCGAAATAAACTTTATGAGCTATATAATACTTACAACAGCACGAGCAACATTTTTTAAAGTTTCAAACTTGTGATCATCAAGGTTAGTCTCAATATAGACTCTTGACTTCTTCAACGTCAATAAAGACTCTTGACTTCAACCAATATAGACTCTTAACTTCTTCAACCAATATAGACTCTTGACTTTTTCAACCAATATAGACTCCTGACTTCTTCAACCAATATAAACTCTTGACGTCTTCAACCAATATAGACTCTTGACTTCTTCTACCAATATAGACTCTTGACTTCTTCAACCAATATAGACTCTTTACTTCTTCAACTAATATAGACTCATGACTTCTTCAACTAATATGACTTTTCTGAGATTTTCATATTCTTCACCAACTTTCTTGGCTAAGCGCAGCTTATCAAATAATTGCACTTTTTCTTGAAATTTGACATGGTTTCTAGAGGTTCCTTTTCGTAAACCTTAGATACTAAGCTATAACACTTCAAGATACATTCGTTAACCTTAGGTACGAATCTATAACAATTCAAGATACATTCTTTAACCTTAGGTACTAATCTATAACACTTCAAGATACATTATTTAACCTTAGGTACTAAGCTATAACACTTCAAGATACATTCGTTAACATTAGGTACTAAGCTATAACACTTCAAGATACATTCGTAAACCTTAGGTACTAAGCTATAACACTTCAAGATACATTCGTTAACCTTAGGTACTAAGCTATAACACCTCAAGATACATTCGTTAACCATGTCATGATCAGTAGTGACAGTAAAAATAGCACGAGTCTCGCTAATGAAGTACACTTTGTGGTAATAAAATAAAGTGCTTTCGTAGCCATTTCAAAATATCAGCAATTTTCTCAAAATGAGAAAAATATCGATCTACTTATTTTTGTACAAAGGAAGTTCTAACATTATTTGAAATAACATCACAAACCTGGATTTGTGTCTAAAGTGTCGTATGATTTCCACACGTCAGCTCTAAATATTTTAATCTATATTTAAATTATTTTACTTTTTGTTTTCTCCGCATTTCACATTCTTCTTTTTATTTTTTTATTTTCATTCGTTTCTAAACTTTTTGTTTCTCTTTCTTCCATTGCCTTTCTCTGTCTCTCTCTCTCTGTCTCTCTCTCTCTCTGTCTCTCTGTCTCTCTCTCTCTCTCTCTCTCTCTCTCTCTCTCTCATATATATATATATATATATATATATATATATATATATATCAGCATCATTTATATCAGAATCAAAACCTGTTTTAATTCTAATTCCAACATTTTACCTGTAATTCCATTCTCACTAAAAAAATCTTAACCCCTTATGAGTAGGTTCAAGTGAAAGTTATCTACTTGAGATGATATTTCACTAAATAAATTTCAGAATCAGAAATAATACATGGGAAAATTCCGAAGCAAGGTGAAATCAAATTTCAGAAACAACGTTTTCTGAAATATTTTAGCGATTATGGACAGGCTTTCTATGGTCTAAAATCAAGTAATGAACAAGAGTGAGAAGCAATAAGTTTTTATAAAATTCAACAAATAATTTATTTATTTTTTGAACACATAATGAAACTGTAAAGAAAAGAAACGTATGGTATTGCTAATTAAAAACGTCTTTAATTACAGACACGCGTTATAATTAAAAGAGTTCTGAATACACTTTAGTGGTGATCCAAATCAAATTAAATCCAACGCTGAGAATTTCAATAACCTAGAAATAGTCCCAAAATAATGTTTACTTAAATATTAAACAAAACGTCATAGAGAAAATAATCACTATGGATTAGTTGTTTATAGAATAAAAATATCAGTTATTCAGATTGAGTAGAAACTGAGTTTGGTTTTCGACAAGATGAAATGCAACATACAATTATCGATAGCAAACGTGAAATAAATAAATGTAAAAAATAAATAACAAAAAGGCGTTTTAAACATATATGCATAAAGTCAATTTGAAAACAGTTTCCACATTTCTGTTTTTATTTGTAGCAATATCAGACCTATACAGGCTTCCCTTAGACATCAAACGGATGAGATCGTTATGTTTATGGAATAGCAGAATAATAACATGATTTTATCTCAGCTCTTTTCTGGCAAAACGATAGAACAAGAATACAAAATGTGATTGAACTTTGCAGGTCTATTCATGTCGGCAAATAAAAATGTTCAAGTTGAAATAATATTTCGGTCAGTTTCTTTTTTAATATTCGTTTTTAAGAAAACTTCTGACAATATGATCGCAGTATGACCCTGCGTAACACTGAGGACACCAAAAACCAAAATGGAGGACTATAACAGAAAGGGACAGTTGTGTGTGAATACGTTGAAATATAACCTCATCGCAATGCTGTATTCAATAATACAATCTCATCGCAATGCTGTATCCAATAATACAATCTCATCGCAATGCTGTATTCA
The DNA here is from genome assembly GCA_030141615.1 of Unio pictorum. NCBI lineage: Eukaryota > Metazoa > Mollusca > Bivalvia > Unionida > Unionidae > Unio > Unio pictorum. The sequence continues at coordinate 128,946 of JARLTB010000041.1, read as the reverse complement.
ATAATGCAATCTCATCGCAATGCTGTATTCAATAATACAATCTCATCGCAATGCTGTATTCAATAATAAAATCTCATTGCAATGCTGTATTCAATAATACAATCTCATCGCAATGCTGTATTCAATAATAAAATCTCATCGCAATGCTGTATTCAATAATACAATCTCATCGCAATGCTGTATTCAATAATACAATCTCATCGCAATGCTGTATTCAATAATACAATCTCATCGCAATGCTGTATTCAATAATACAATCTCATCACAAAGCTGTATTCAATAATACAATCTCATCGCAATGCTGTATTCAATAATAAAATCTCATCGCAATGCTGTATTCAATAATAAAATCTCATCGCAATTAATATATATGGTGCCTTACGTACCCCAGTTGACTTGACTCCAATGAACTCAGTGACATCGAATAAGAATTTAACTTAGAATTGCTCAAACTACTTATGATAGTTATTAAAATAACTTCCTTTCTTTGTTTACCAAGGCTCACACAAGATTATTGGCTAAAATATTTCATTATTAAATCTTTAGCATTGTAAGATTCTCTTTTCTGTTCATTCGTTGCAAACCAAGCTTTCATTTTCTTACAATCAGTACATTTAATATATATCGCTTTATGACGTCACAGAAAGATAAAGTAAAAGGTCATAGGCATCGTGATTTTCTTCAAAATTAGTGTAACCTCAACATGAACGCGATTTTGCTCAATTTAATAAATACAATATTAAGTTTATTTTTATTTAAAACAAAGTATGAAACATGTAACCTTGCTCGTCAAGGCTTCAAAAATAATGAAAATATTTATTCCATAACATCAATGTCATTTTGCATGGGATCTTTTATGAATTTAAAATATCTATTATTACAATTTCCTTTCATTTCATTTTCTCAGGACAGTTTTTATCGGAAGAATGGAAGACGGAGAAGTGGTACAATACAAATTGATGGATATGTACTCATTTTGGTGAGTTCAACAACAACAGGTATCCCAGTCAATATCTCGTATAACAAAAAAAGATAATGGTTGGCAAGGAATAATAGTATCTCATATCGTTAATTTAAAGCTTTATTTCTCATTTTAAATGCTGTTGTATTTGTATCACCAATTAAGTTCTCTGCTGTTTTTCACACGCATTAACGTTGCTGTTTCTTGTCAGGAGTAGAGAAACGATAGAGTTTACATCTATGATTTAGTATTGATACGTGTGTAACAAGCACACTCAGTATTTTATATATCAATCGCATCGGTTAGAAAAGAACATGTTGGCATGTCTAAATTCACAATTATGTAAGCTATATGAACTTTTCACAGAGATGGATACAAGCTTATATGGACAAACTAACTGCATCCGATAAACGGAGTATTAGCAAATGTGTTTTGCTTCTTCCAGGACATATTCAAGCATGCATTGTTCTACCAAGAGAGAATCGAGAAATAAGCTTCGATTGATATTACTAGGAAAGACTGGGACCGGCATGAGCTCGTTGGGAAATTTCATACTAACAAGGAGAGCATTTACATCTAAACTTAGCTGCAGATCGGTGACACAAAAGTTGGATTCGCAGTCGGCGATATTACACGGTAGGCAGATAAACGCTGTTGATACACCTGGGCTGTATAATACTGAAATGGCGATGGCTGATAACGCAATGATTATTCAGGATTCACTGAAACTCGCAGAACCAGGACCACATGCTTTCATTCTACTCATCCAACTTGGAAGATTTACGGATGAGGTGTTCAAGATGATTACGATGTACAAGATCATATTTGGCCCATACTTTTTCGATCATACAATAGTCGTGTTTACTCATGCGGAACAAACATCAAAAGCAGAGCAGAATATCAAAGACTTCTTTAAAGACTTTAAAAGAAGTCCATTCGGAAAGTCATTACTTGATGAGTGTCATCAGCGATACATATTCTTAAACATGACAGAAACAAATGAGGAGATAATAATGAGAACAATAAATATTTTGGTACTGAGGGTAGACAAGATCTCAGGAAATGGCAGTCAATACTATGCTGACAAAATGGATATGCATAGAGATGCTCTTCAAAAATATTTCGAAAACTGGGCCTACAATATTCAGCTGGTAAAACCGGTTTGCAATTATCAGGAGGGCAAACCATACAGGCAAGATCAAGAACCTCAAAGACAAGAGGAAGATGGACAAAGACAAAAGAAAGCAAGCCTACAAAAAGAACGAAAACAACATAAGAAAGAAAGACATGAGGCAGAGCGACAAAATGAACTGAAGGCAATGCTACATCAAGAGGAAGAAAGGCAAAAGTGGGAGGATGATTTGCGAGGAAAGGAAGCAAGACAACGTAAACAAGACGAAGAGAGACAATGGTTCGTGATACTTTTGATTGCAGTTGTTGCAATTGCCACCTTGTCTGTCACAAAAATTAAGTTTAAGATTACACTACAGTAGGTAATAGTTAGCTCAGAATTATTGATGCACGATCAATGTACTCTACTGAAATCTGATAAGAGTGGTATAATTTTCCAAATTTGTATTTATCATTCTAGTGATAGACGTGCTGTGACATACGTTGGGTGTTCTGTACTGGACATCAATTCTAACCTATCTGCCCAACCTTTTCAACCAAACGGCTATTAGGAAAAAGCAACAAACGCTTTACAATCGACGTTACTGGAAGCTTCGCTACACGCGTCGGTCTTCACCGTTATAATCGTTTCTCGCTTATTTATTATCTCAAACAGCAAACATAGTACTAATTGATTGAACGTGGAATATAATTGTTGATGTATTCTTGTAATTGTATTGAAGCATCTTGTAAACACGCCAAGGCTCTAATGTTTATCAAACCCGTTGGTACGACAACTGTTTTCCATACTGGCACTCCAATAAAGGATGTTTTAACGCTCAATCCTCAGCCCCCATTAAACATGATATTCTCTCCTCAATGTTAACGTTTATTGCTTCCAGTCTTGTCCATGAAATATGCAAGTGAAAAAATCTAGAGCCTACCAGAAATTGATGCCCCTGCCCTACTATAAGCACCATGCCTATCTTAAGTGACTGCAAGTCAGAACTGACCAAGACACTTCAAGAGACAATCAAGGCGTCAATCATTGATTCTTTGACTGGCCACACAGTCAAATCCAGGTATAGTAAATGAAAATATGATCCCTTGTATATGAAAATTCCAAATTTGAGATACATGTATATTTTCTAGCCTAGACGACAAAATACGACTACTTCAAATAGTGTGCATTGAGACGTGATCAATGTTTTTTTCAATCCTAATATTGGGAAATATGGAACAACAATATCCATGAAATGGAGTTCCCTTATATATAAGCTATTCATTATAACAATGCAGTATCCCTGCCTCAAAGGCAGGCTCTAGAAAGCAACTCATCCCCTTTACCTCACCGAAAGGTACTACAATATAGTCGGGGGCCCAGAGTGGCCGAGTGATCTAAAGCGCTGTCCGTTACGGATCACTGCCATCTCACCTCTGTATGCGTGGGTTCGAGTCTAACATTCAGCTAATGTAGTTATGTGAGAAAGCTTCCCAGTAGCTTCTCGTGGGTCGGTGGTTCTTTCCTGGGTTCTTCCTTCACCAATAATACTGGCCACTATGTATAGCCTCTCTTGTGTTGAAAATGGCGTTAAAACCTACAATAACAATTACAATAGAGTCGCAATGAAAATCCAGAACATTATCAGAGAACGAAGTGACAAAGGTACAAAGGTTCTTACTGTGCACATGTCCCATGCGATCAATTACGTTTGGACTCCTGAAGTTAAAATTCGTGAAATCTAGAGCTTAACAATATAGAAAGTGTGCATCATTATAAATAAGTCATACATGTCATTTTGGTGTTAAACATTTCATTAATGAGAGTCAGTTTTCAGAATTTGATTCAATGTACCTTTAAATGGCAATTATTCTCTTTATGACATACTTAAATGTCAAGTATAGAGAGTTAATGGCGAAATAATTTCCATATAATTTTCTTTCCCATATTTTCACATTTAACAAATATACCCGTATAGTTTCACGTGTAAAAGATATAAATTTTCACATCTGTAAAAATGAGATGTACCCCATATCATGCGACGCTTGATTGTTTGTTACCACACAAGTTATACCAGCAGTAACCAAAACGAGTATATTGTGAACTGGAATAAATAAATCGAAACTTCTTTACATTACAGACATGAAACTAATCCTTGATCTAGGAATTTGGTCAGACGCCGTTCTAGTCTCATTGAAGTTATTTCCCCTTACTTCCCTGGCAGCAATGATAAACTCTGTGATGCAATGTTGAATCGAACTTGCGTTGTTTTCTAATAGGGTAAAATGCTATACTAAATAATTACTGCTACAGATAAGGTCAACACAATCCTTTCTTAAGTCAAGTATATGTATATGATCAAGCTATGAAAGTGGTGAATTTGCAAAAATGGGTTGGAGTTACCCAAGAGCGAGTGGACTATTCTAAATTTCGATTTTCAAGCATAAATATAATAAAATTAAAATATTAAATTAAAATATGTTGTTGTACCACGCGATGAAATATATCTAGTATTCACATAGAAAGAGACAATCTCCTTTATTTATTAGGATCCTCCTGCATCCATATTTCTCTTGACCGTCATTATTTACACGCCCAAGAAGTACATAGGGCAAAATCAATGTTAAAGTACATGGTCATTTTTTAAATGAAATCAACAAAGGGTGTGATCAACCTGAAATGAATGTCACGAACTGTCATATTATAAGAAATTTACTCAATTTTATAAACGAATTTATAATATCCTATATTATGATGAGTAGACTTGATTCGCTCTTTTCTTGTCCCTGTTTAATATATGGCTTCAGTTGTAAAAGTCCATATCGATCAATAATTGTCATCTAGAAGCATCTTGATAACCGAAAGGATGTAGAGAATTCAGTAATCAGGATTGAATATACTTTGTTTAAGCATATTTAATTTAAAATGAGTAAATACACATGCATGACCATTATGACATTTAACATAATTGCTACCATATCCGTGCTTTCCCGTTTGTAAACCTTTACATCTTCTTGTTTATCGCACTGGAAAAGAACAGTATATTTTGCTAAGCCTATCTGAGTACATTTCACTTTAATATGTTTGTGTGAACTTATGTAGATGGCTGTGATATGTGCTGCGGGTTTTAAAATGACTTATGCTGGAAAGAGTTAACCCAAAGTTAAACATCTATCAAACCAATCTTTACATTTGAGTTACTTCCCTTAAATCTATTCAGCATGACTCGCTGCTCATTTGTTTGTAAGTAATACACGTGTGTCAAAATATATATGGATATACCATTGTATTTACTTTGTGTTTATATATCTACATAAATACGTATTAAACTATACAAAACCGTCTTCCTAGCAATTCAGCCATCTTTTTTATTTTGTCTCTTTATGAGTGTTTCCTGTCTGCCAGTCCATCTGTCAATATTTTGGAATTACTCAGCAGCTCTGTGGTGATGATGGGGATCACGTAAATATATAAAAATTGAATCATAGTGTAATACCTAACATTATAAGCAGTTTAAATAATGCAAGCCGTTTTAGACAGCCCGTGCAGTTTTTAGCATCCTTTGTAAATTAGCTAGCTCGTGTAATGTTGATATCTCGTGTAATTTAGACGGGATGTTACAACAAATTGGAACCTATCACGTCTTACTAATTGGGATTTTCGATGAATTTGTCTTATATAAGAGACTTGACCATGTGGTATTACAACTAAAGATACTAATTTACCACGCACAATCATGTCTTAGGCAATGTTAATGTAATGTACACTTGGACATCATCCAAGTAAAAAAGGGGTATACTCCTAATGTTCTAATGAATGTTTTATTTTCATTCGTAAACGCAACCGCTCCGGATGACTAGTGGTTAGAGCGTCCGCCGCGTAAGCGGGAGGTCGTGGGTTCAATACCCCGCCGAGTCATACCAAAGACTTACAAAAATTGTACTAACAGCTGCCTCGCGTGCATTAACTAAATGGCCCGAGAACGGTGTAAGGTAAGATAAAATATAATTTTGAACGACAGGCAATCAGATAATATAAATAAACTGGTACGTTCCATATTCCTTTAATATGTCAGTGTTAGGACTGGTCAGTCTGGTGTCAGGATAATGTGACTGGGTGGGACATCATGCTACATGTCTGCGGCATGATGTCCCATTGCTAGACATCATTATCAACTGCCTCACTGCAGACATCGTAGCCATATGACTGAACAATTGTTAAAAGCTAAATGATCCTAATCACTACTCTGCATATTACTGCCAATAATTCAATTTTTTGCATATTTACCCTTTAAAAAATCGTTAAACAATGTTTTGGGGTTCATTTTCGTCCTATTTCTTCTAACTAGTTTCGTTGTAAATATGCATTGACATTTTCCTAAGTCAATTTTATTCTAAGCTCTTAAAGACGAACTAACAAACCGCTTACAACGTCCATGCTTAACATCTAGAATCGTCCCGGTTTCTTACTTAGAACACATATACAAAATGTATTATACATGCAATTGTATTTAGAGTTCATGCTAGAACAAGAAGGAAGTATTTGGCCTTCAAATATCACTTTAAAAATTGTTACTTATGTTTGCTTTACATGTTTCTGTTTGCTCAGCATTAAGACGTTATTGCAAAGAAAGACATCGCTAAAAACTGCTTCACTACAGAGATCATAGCGATATGACTTTATAAAATGTAAAGCTACCTTAAAAATCCAAGTCACACACACACACACACTACGGTCAGTTCAATCGTCCAGAAACTCGAGATAGTCCGAAAATACTGCAGTTACTTCGTACTATTTGCAATACTATTCTGGCGGGGGGAAATGACTTTTCTGTAAACTACTGCAACTAAGCACATCCGATACATTTTCGCGTTTCACGAAAATAGCCGAAGTGTTCAGAAAACGCATTACATGTGTGACTCGCATACTCTGTATCTTTATCTTTATCCATTTTATAAAATATTTGTAGTCAAAAGTAATTTCTCAACTGAAGATAATGTTATTGCGTATTGTATCTTGATCTCATTAGGTATATATTTGTTTAAATGGGTGGTTTAAACCTCGCTTTTACTCCTTATTCAAACAATTTTCTGACAATTAAATGTGTGATAAGTAACGTTGCAAATAGCACACCAAGGAATCCCATTTAGCTGGAGTGGATGAGTATACAAACTACGTCCCCAGGAGTACAGCTCTGAATATGAGCTCACACCCACTGAGTACAATAGAAGAACCAAATGTGTTATTTTGCAACACCAAGTTGAAAATTAAAAGGCTGTCCGACATTGAGTGCCTCCATGTAGAGAAAGCTGGTTAGAAATTAAATAAAATGGACGGTGTAGTATGATTAAAGTGCATCTATGAGTGGAAGATTTGGATTTTAACGTAACTTTAAAAATAATTCAGTTATATTTTTCCGATGTCTGCAGTGTGGCAGTTTATAGTAATGTCTAGCACTAGGACATCATGCCACAGACACGTACCATGATGTCCCACCCAGTCACATTATCTCGACTATAGGCCGACCAGTCCTAACACTAACCTTTTAATGCTGAACGCCAAGCAAGGCAGCTATAAGTATCATTTTTACAAATCTTATGCATGACTCGGCCGGGGTTCTAACACGCGACTTCCTGCATCCGTGGCGAATGCTCTAACCACACTGAATATTAATGTCCTATTCTGTGTCATCAACAGTAATTAGTGAATATAATTCTCCGACTTTTCCATACAGATTTAGTGGTATTCGTAATTACATTTTTCTTTTGTGTCAGGTGCTATTTTACTTAATTTCTTTCTTATGATAACAAAAAGACTTCGAATAAGATCTAATATAAAACGGAAATGCTGAGAAAACACCATTTAAAGTTTTTCCAACCGTCTCTGTTTTGTGCAACATTTCTACTCTGTTTTATATTGGCAAAACTTATCTATATTTACAAAAAGGAAATTTAACAGATTTTTCAAATTGCAAATCATTACCAGTATTATGTGTTTCATTTTAATTTTACGTGTATCAGAATCCCTAGTACGTGTATCTGTGTCATTTTTATGTAAACAGGTTTCACCTTTAGGTGCTTGAGTATTACTGTCAGATGTATTAATACCACAATTAAGTGTGTTAGTATTATCACTACGTGTACCAGTATAACTAATAAATATTAGCACTGCTAAGTTCATCACTATCTCTATTACCTGTAAAAATAAACAAATGTCATTAAGAGGTGTATCATTATCATTAATAATTGTATTAGTATCACTACTGTTTGTATAAGTATCATTATTAAGTGTGACGGTATCGCTACTCAGTGTGACGGTATCGCTATTAAGTGTGACGGTATCGCTATTAAATGTGACGGTATCCTTATTAAGTGTGACGGTATCCTTATTAAGTGTGTCGGAATACTTATTAAGTGTCACGGTATCGCTATTAGGTGTGACGGTATCACAATTAAGTGTGACGGTATCGCTATGCAGTGTAACTGTATCGCTATTACGTGGATAGGTATCGTTATTAAGTGTGATGGTATCGCTATTGAGTGTATCGGTATCTTTATTAAGTGTGTCGGTATCACTATTAAATGTGTCGGTATCACCATTAAGTGTGACGGTATCGCTATTCAGTGTGACGGTATCCTTATTAAGTGTGACGGTATCACTATTAAGTGCGTCGGTATCCTTATTAAGTGTGTTGGTATCAATATAAGTGTGTCGGTATTACTATTAAGTATGTTGGTATCACTTTTAAGTGGATCGGCATCCTTACTAAGTGTGACGGTATCACTATTAGGTGTGTCACAATCCTATTAAGTGTGACGGTATCAAAATTAATTGTAACGTCATCACATTTTAGTGTGTCGGTATCCTGATTAAGTTTGACGGTATCACTGTTAAGTGAGTCGCAATCCTATTAAATGTGACGGTATCACTATTGAGTGTGTCGGTATCCTTATTAAGTGTAACGGTATCACTATTATGTGTATCGGTATACTTATTAAGTTTGTCGGTATTGCTATTTAGTGTATTAGTGTACTAAGTTGATCAGTATCACTATTTAGTGTGTAAGTGTCATTATCCAGAATATCACAGTCACTAAGTATATCGGTATGACTAGTTTTAGTGTGTCGGTATATATATGTATATATATATATATATATATATATATATATATATATATATATATATATATATATATATATAAATATATATATATATATATATATATATATATATATATTAAACGTACTATTATGACTGCTAGTTGTATCAGTGTCACTAATAAGTGTATAGGTGTCAATATTTGGTGTGTCGGTATGACTATTAAATGAATTAATATTACTACAAAGTGTATTAGTATCAATACCAAGTATATTAGTGTCATTGTTACGTGTATTTGGTCAGAAGTTGCAGTGTAGTATACTTATAATAACGATATCGCGTTGTAGTAGATTAAGAAATGCCTAATGGAGACAGCGTTTTGTAATAACGACATCGCGTTGTAGTAGATTAATAAATGCCTAATGGAGACAGCGTTTTGTAATAACGACATCGCGTTGTAGTAGATTAAGAAATGCCTAATGGAGACAGCGTTTTGTCCTTGGGCGTATCATCCCATGATGATGTTACAGCTTAGATAGACTTGGACATTTGAAATGCTTTTGGTTTTTTTAATATAAATATTTTTATTTAATGATTTTGCCTTTGTTGTCTTTATTTATTTGCATTGTGTGACTTTTGTCTAGATAACTAAGCGGAGGTGGTACTTTATAGATAACTAAGCGGAGGTGGTACTTTATAGATAACTAAGCGGAGGTGGTACTTTATAGATAACTAAGCGGAGGTGGTACTTTATAGATAACTAAGCGGAGGTGGTACTTTATAGATAACTAAGCGGAGGTGGTACTTTATAGATAAATAAGAGGAGGTGGTACTTTATAGATAACTAAGAGGAGGTGGTACTTTATAGCCAGGTTTATGATTATGATCTGTTAAAACTTTATCCATCTATCCACGCACATATACACACTCAAACACTGAAACACGTTATCCATCTATCCACGCACATATACACACTCAAACACTGAAACACGTTATCCATCTATCCACGCACATATACACACTCAAACACTGAAACACGTTATCCATCTATCCACGCACATATACACACTCAAACACTGAAACACGTTATCCATCTATCCACGCACATATACACACTGAAACACTGAAACACGTTATCCATCTATCCACGCACATATACACACTCAAACACTGAAACACGTTATCCATCTATCCACGCACATATACACACTCAAACACTGAAACACGTTATCCATCTATCCACGCACATATACACACTCAAACACTGAAACACGTTATCCATCTATCCACGCACATATACACACTCAAACACTCAAACATACGTTAATTTTTCAGAATAGTAGTAAATTTGAGGAACCCTCCAGCCATGAAATTTTATATACGTGTATACAGTCTAAATTACGAACACTGACGAGAGTAAAATTTTCTCATTTATCTATCGTGTTGATAAAATTTTTTCGCAAAGCACAAATGCCTTCACAACCGTCAAATAATGACGAATACATAAAATATCGTACGAGCTAACGTCGAACAGAAGAAGACGGATAAACCACTTCTGTCTTATCTTTAGGAGTCAATGTGTCTTACATATGCCATTTCCAATATCTAAGTGATAAGAGGTTACGTCATCTTGTAATGTGTCATGAATCAAACACATCGTCGTTTCTTAAGGTCTGAAATGTTTTGGATCTCTTTAATTTTCCTTATTGTCCCTCTGTATCGCCACCAGAGAATGGAAGCTTCTGCAAAAGCAGGTAAACGATTAAATGTAGTAACATTTTGTTGGAAAATGATTAGTGTACAAACATTAGGTTGTTATATTACAAAGTAAACCCTTTCTTGTTATCAATATCCACCTTTGATGCACAGAATGACGATAGCTCAGCTCTTATTAACATACAGTATCCAGATATCAAATATACCAAATCTCACACTTAGGGGCATTCATATAAAAATTAAGATATTTGTCTTCTCTTTTCATTGTTTGTTATTTTTTGTATAGGTTGTTATTTTTAACTTCTTTTACTTTTCACATTGTAGATGGCTCTGTTTCAATATCTGTGTAACGGAAATTATTTGACATTAGACATATTAATTAATGCATCGTGTTGATAAACACCAGACGGTTGGTCAAGTACTGAACTCCGATAAGGGACAAAATACAATCTAATACGAATTTTTGCTCCATATAAGATTCAATAATAAATAAACATGACACATGCGCTTAAATCGGTGTTGTTCTTCCATTATTTCCATCATAATCTCCTGACACTTTGACCATGAAAGACACGGTCCATGTGTGTGTGTGTGTGTGTGTGTGTGTGTGTGTGTGTGTGTGTAACAATTTTCACAAATATGTCCCTTAGTATATTAACATTAAACCTTTACAGTAAATATTAGACAAGTGTCACCAACGGCGTCAGCAGGGCACTCCGGGACGGGAATGCAGAGCGGATCGACTAACAATATGTTTGGCACAGGAGCCGGAAGTTTTGGAAACCTTGGCGGTGGTGGCACGTCTGGTACAGATCCAAACGCCTTTATGCAGTATCTGAATAACATGAATCAACAATTGGCCAACCTGATGTCAAATCCCGGAAGTATGGGAATGGGAATGAATTCCGGAACAGGAAATAACTTTCAAATAAACCCTGGATCTGGCACTTTTGGCACTGCAGGATTTGGATCTGGTGGAGCATCAGGATCGTCTACAGGTTTCGGAAATATGATGGGCGGCGGTACGTCTGGTTCCATAAGTGGTTTAGGTAACATGATTGGTGGATCTAGTGTAAACGCGTTTGACGCTAATGCTTTTGGAAATATGATGGGAGGAGGTGGTACTGGTTCAAATGTTGGTTCTGCTGCATTTGGCTCCAGTGGATTTGGTAGTATAACGGGAGGAAGTAGTTCAACAACAGGATCCAGTGGGGTTGGGGCAGATGGTGTAGGTAACATCCTAGGAGGAGGTGATGATTTGAGCTCAGGGTTTGGTTCAAGTTCAGGTTCCAGCTCTAACAACTGGAATGGTTATTACAAAGACAACAGCAACTCAAGCACCTCTGGGACAGGATCGAGTACTTCCGGCGGTTTATCGGGTGCAGTTAGCGCACTTACTGGTGGTTCTTCTGTTCAAGCAAATGTCCTTGGGGCTTCAAACGGGGGACGCCCATCAACTAATTCAACTTCAAACGGGGCAGGGTTTGGAGGTTCGTCTACTGCGACTGGCAGCGCTATCGATGCATTCGGAGGCTCCTTTGGCAGCAGCATGATGTCATCATCTGGTGGTTCTTCCGGTCAAGGATCCAACTCTTTCTCAATGGGTGGTAGCGGAAACGCAGGGACCTTTTATGAATCAAGCGGAAACTTCAACGGTTCAGGACTCTCTGGTCTAGGGAGTGCTCTTCAATGTGCAACGAGCGGTTCATCGGCCGGGAGTGTTTTAAGCAGTATGACTGGAGGAGGCGGGTCAGGATCTGGTCTGGCTAACATTGATCCTATGAAATCCGGTGTCTTAAACCAAGGAGGTAAGTATATAATGTCTTGAAGGGATTTGTATACATTCTCGATTGAGCCATCGAAAGAAAACCTACGGCAGATATCATTTAATGTAAAACAAATATCATCTATTTGTGATTATAACGTATAGAAATCAAAATGGAAAATCTGAAAATTACCTACTGTCTTAAATTAATAAATTCTTGCATTATTTTTGCAATATTTCGTTTGTCTTCGCTAGCCAAGGTTTCATTATATGTTAACTGTATGCCTTGGAGATTCAAGCAGATTTGTCTGTGCCTTGGGTCTGTGAATGGCATTGGATGCGGCTTCAAACCACGGCATCCAATCAAATTAATTTGTTCAAATTTGAACAAGGTTCCAAGACGATCAAGATAAGGGGAGCACACAACTTGACTGAACTCATAAAAAAGCACTTTTCCATTGCCGGTCCGTGTTTGTGCATATAATTTTCACTCCAGTTCACCTGTAATATCTTCTTTCTGGTGCGTAGTCACACTTCGATACAAAACTTACAACGTATCCTTTTAAAGTCGATTGCCTCCACCATTTTGTGGTCGATATACAATTCACCGCTGGCACGAAATTATATACTTGATCCGAAACGGTGTAAAATAGGGTTAATATATCGGAGACTTAGCTAGCAAATATGCGGATCACCTTCGTAATTCATCTATTTTTAATTTGTCATTAAAAGGATAATAAAAAAATGACACCGTATTCCCATGTTTAACGTATAACCTTTTCGCTAGAAATCAGTCGATAACTTCTAGTATGAATTTTGATACAATGAAAATCTATCACGTGTACGCGGCTATGATAATTGCTTCGGTTTAATGAAATGTATGATTTTGGTATGAAACAAACCATGCAGTATTCTGCAATGCTTAGACCTCATTAATACTGTTGTACTTTGACCTAGATCGACAAATTTTCAGATATAGATCAAATGCGACAGGCACAGTATCTGCTGTTTTAAATGACTTCATTCAATACATAAATGCTTGGTTCCCCAGGTAGCGATATGGTCAATAACCAAGGCAGTTTCGACAAAGACACTGGATCCTTCCACCCCGCAGATGGCTCTCAAGCAACGTCCGGAAAGTACAATTATGCTGGATTTACACCAGACCAAATCAAGAACTGGCCAGGTTGTTACTTTTTCTTCCTACCTGTATCAATACAGCTGTACCTACAATACACCGATAAAACAACATCAAATAGCAATAACAGAATTAGCAACGGTATTGATGTTTGTTTTCGGGAGGGGAGTGTTCTTTTGAGTAATACCTCAAAGTAAAGTCAGCTCAAAACCACACATTTAGAAGTTCGACTGTCGCTTAGTGTCCATCGCGGTCAGCAATTATGTTAATTAATCTTTCCAGTAAAATATTATTATTGCATGCACAATATTATTATTGCAAGCAAATGATGCATTCTGCCATTAAAATTGCCTTTAATAATGAAGGTTAAGACATCCTCAAGTCATATCAACAAAGTAAAACTTAATATGTCTCTAAATATTTAATGATCCAGTGGCGCCTCTCAGTTCAAATCCTAACATATTAGTTAACTCATCGTGGCTTGTAATATTCTGAAACACTAAACAACATATTTCTTCCCACAACCGATTTTTGACTGATGGGTATGTTATTTGCGTCTCATAAATGTAAAAAGCAATGCTCTAACCAACATACCGTTAAGATTGCCTGAGAGGTTAGATGTAGGAAGTCGCGGATTCGAAACAACCCGGTCGAATCATAAAACATTGGTATTAGTAGATGCCTCACTTGGTGCTCAGCTTTAAGTGGTTATGTTAGGACTTGTCGGCATGGTATCAGGACAACGAGACTGGGGGCGTCATGATGTTCCATGTCGGTGGAAAGATGTCCAAGTGCTAGAGAGCATCATAAACTGCCACGCTGCATAAATCTTAGCGATATGACTGCACAATGGTTAAAACTACATTAAAAGTCCAATCACACACACGCTTTTAGCAACACAATCCAGGGAGATCAGTTTTCTGGAGACCTTTGTTCCACTCCCCCCCCCCTAGCGACGCCACTGGTTAGGTCGTTATGTAGTTGCATCTGCATGTGTAACGATTATAGTGTTACAGGTCTGTTTACATCCTGATTGGAGTGTCAAAGGGAACATCCTCAGCCGTTGCTGGTAAGTCGACAAGGAATTTCAAATGTAATTCACCGCCTTTGAGAACTTTATTCGAAAGCACTTTTGTTCATCGGCACAATATGTCGACATTTTCTGTCGCATCAATTGTGGACTACTCTGACAGAGGAGAATCAATAGATTCATCATTTGAAGGTGTTCTCGACTTAGCAAATATGGCCACGTGATATTCCTACTGAAATTAGTTCATGACGACCAATGAATATAGAAACACTCCCATCGTATTTACATTCTGAATCGTTTGTCTGATGTTTTGACTTTCTGCACACTCACATTTATTTTACTCCCATCTATATTTTCAAAATATTTTTTGCGACTGTTCTTTGTATTTTTTAGGACATCCACCAAATCTTCCCAAGTTTGCTACGAAACTTATCTTGAAATCAGTATGCATTTTAATAGTTTATGAAATTCTAGACGAAAGGGACATGCGTAATAAATTAAGTCAAACCTAGAAAAATGATTTAGTGACCATTAGTAAGAAATGATAAATAAAGAGAATGAAAGATTATCCACTGCAATTATTTATGCCAAATCAGTTTCGAAAGTGTTGATCTAACCGATGAAAACAGTGTGCTAATTGAAAATATGATGCGATACCCAGATAATTTGCTACAAGCAAGTCACCAAAGATACCCAATATCAATAAGCACATCGTTCGGCCTTATCGGACAAACCGATACATAACTTGGATTGAGGTTGCGGGAAGTCACAGAAACTTAATGAGTTTGGAAATTAGCCACCGGCTGAGGGCGCCACATATTTTATGATAGTTTAGCCGATCGTATTTCGAATGTGACTGTGTACTTCCGCCGCAATATTGTGCTACGTAAACAAAAGTATTTCTGAATATAGTTCCCCATGGCAGTAAATTACTTCGCGGGTTTCTTCTCTATTGCCAACCATATTGTGAGCGGGGACTTTTTTAATTTTTTTGGCTCATGCACATTGTAAATGGTAATAGTCGAACATCTTTTTGACACGAAAATGAAACAAAAGAGACTAGATACAAACCAAGAAGATACTTAAGTTGACAAGAGTTATTCCCCAACTTATATATTTCTCTGTCTTTTAGTCGTCTTAGTTCACATCTTTCTTAGACGGGATATTAAAAAGCAAAGTGTATGTCTGTTATGGAGTGTCGGAACCTGTCTTGTAAAGCAAAGTATGTGTCTGTTATGGAGTGTCGGAATCTGTCTTGTAAAGCAAAGTGCATGTCTGTTATGGAGTGTCGGAACCGGTCTTGTAAAGCAAAGTGTATGTCTGTTATGGAGTGTCGCAATCTGTCTTGTAAAGCAAAGTGCATGTCTGTTATGGAGTGTCGGAACCTGTCTTGTAAAGCAAATTTTATATCAGTCATGGAGTGTCGGAACCGGTCTTGTAAAGCTAAGAGTATGTCTGTTATGCAGTGTCGGAACCTGTCTTAGACCGGTTATGCGTTCAAAGCAACCTAATGCCAATTTTGAATATGAGTAACCACCCACCCCTTTAAAAAGAATACAAATACGGTATGGCATCCAGAAAAACAGCTTGAATTTCATGTTTCATATTTTGTAAATAGCTGTCACATACTTCCTGTTACATCTTTTTGTTGTTAACCAGCAAACTTTTTATTTTTTTGAAAATTTACTTTCTTGTTTATGAATAGGTAGAGACAACAATATGAATAACGGTGACGGTGGATGCTGCGATCCAAGCGTTGGCAGTAATGCCGGTAATTCTTTTATTATTTACTTATTTTATCTATATATAACTAGCTAGCTAGCTATCTAACGATCGATTGACCAACAGACCGAAATAACGATGACGCAGCTACTTGCATGCCGGGCTCGCAACAAATAAATACAGGCTCCAGTTTTGTCCAGTCCAGGTTGAGTAGGCCGTCGGAGTCTATCACTGTCGATTTTAATCCAGCAGCAACACAACAGATTTTCATCTATTATTTGTGACCATTTTCTCCTAAAATACATTTGACAAAGGATATTTCCAACTTAGTATACTATGGAAGCATGCGAAAGTCTACACAGTTTATGTACTAGTTACCAGTGTGTATAAAAACTGACAAATGTCTTTTCTTAAATATTATTGACGTTTTACGAAAAATACATAAAAATTCCTTTTGCCTTTTCTTATAGTCTCTCCTTTACATTTAAAACATATAATAATTTGAGTTGCATATAGCCCGTATCTTATTTACAATATAGACAGTTAAAGTATATGGCAATTCTAATTTTATAAAGAGACAGGATTTTAAAAAGACGATTTGATTTTACAAATCTTAAAAATTGTTCAAGGAACCAATATGGGATGGCCTGCAGCAGGTGCCGGAAATGGCGGAAATATAGTCGGTTGGGCAGGAAGCAATGGTACCACAAGTGAGAACTCCCACGGTTGGATTGACGAACACGCAGGAAGTGGCGGAAGTAATGGCGGCATTGTCGGGACAGCAACAGGCCTAGCATCTGTAGTTGTGAATACAGTTGCGGAGGCCGCTAAGGCTGAAGGTCTGAGTACATGTTGGAACATGCATGAATATTGGTAACACATAATTTGACAAATTTGCTGTGACATCCGCACATAAGAAACTCGATCTACCTATACTGATAAACCCACCTTTACTTACGTACGTAGGTACACACACACACACACACACACACACACACACACACACACACATACATACATACATACATACATACATACATACATACATACATACATACATTTAATTTGCAGGGCTATCGTTTCTATCTATGTCGTTATCATGAAACTAATGTTCAATTTTAATTATTTTATTCCAATGCTTTCTTATTATATTTTAATTAAGGTATATGACTCTCTCCTATAAAACTTTAGTGCAAAAGTCTTTTTAAACTAGCATACATTGGTCATAAAATAAATTGTTTAAAACATTATGCCAGGAAAATTATTCATAATAGATGATACTAATAATTTACGTTTGGCATACAAAATTTCAGCAAAAGCCCTTGCCACTTGTTTAAATCCTTTGGCAATGGCGATGGCTGCGAAGATGCTAGTAGATCCCAGAATCACCTTGGCAACGGTGCATGCGGACAACCATACTGACGAAGCCACTGCCTATAAGTCGTTCTTGGACTGGACCCTAATGCTGATTACCCATAAATCACCACAAAGGTCAAGGTACTGTTGGCCGACTCCTAGCTTAAATTAGAGTAGTCTATGCCATCTTCAATGCACATAGAAAACTTATATTCAGACCAGTTTGTCTATTCAGAAACAATGATTGACAGAGAAGTCCACAGTCAGTCCGAAATTAGCTGAAACTGGAGTAGTCTATGCCATCTTCAATGCACATCGAAAACTTATATTCAGGCCACTTCGGTTATTTAGGAAACAATATTTGACAGAGAAGTCACGAATGATGGAACTATTCATAACATCATAGTCAGTCCAAAATTAGATATAAAAAGTTTACCGAATAGATAGGCAGTCTTTTTGGGGGGAGAATGTTTATAGCTTACTGCAAGCTGTAGGATCATGTATGTAAATTACTGCGACGACATGCCCCCAATCCAATGCATATTTTTGTATCGCATAAACATCAAAAGTAATTCCAAATGTTCTACTGGCTGAAGAAAAAAAATCTTTGTTTCCCAATTGGCTGTGATGTAAGATGAATTTAAGTTATACATTAAATATATTGATTGGGAATGTAACTTTAAATCTTCCGAAATGCGTGATAGTTACAGGACTTTTCCTACTTTTCTAAAAGATAGCGCTCCATATAAAGAGTTAGATGCGGTTTCACATCAACCGTAGATATTTACGACACATTGAAAAATAAACTTGTAATGAACCATAGACTGATTCCCATGTTTCTGCGTTTTTGCCTCAACAACTGGTAGTAACATCGTCGTGCTTACTCGCTGCATCGATGGTTATTATTTCAAAGACGTGGAATCAAACAAAGACCAAAACAAATATAAAAAGGGCAATAAGTATGTATTAATAAGTGTTATACGGATGTGGATATCTAATGCTTAAAATAATAAAGACAGGACGGAAAGAAGACGACAAAGGTGCATTTGCTTTGTTGTTCTACATCTTCAAGTCGCACGTACAGATAAAACATTTTGCTGTCAGAGAAATAATGCGTCATTTTTACTTTAGTAAATTGGCAGAACAATGCAACAAAAAGGTGATTCTCGTATGCTGCAGGGCAATCCCATGCATACTGAAGTCAACGTCTGTTATGTGTGATCTTGTTGCACCAGTCCTAACAGTAGCCTCTTATTGCTGACATAGATGGATGGATGGATGGATGGATGGATGGATGGATGGATGGACGGACGGATGGATGGATGAATGGGCGGTAGATAGATAGATAGATAGATAGATAGATAGATAGATAGATAGATAGATAGATAGATAGATAGATAGATTGTTTCATTAACCGATTTAGACCATGTGCTGACCTAGAAAAGAAAGGCAATCCAATAGGAAATGATAACGTTTGAAGTGACTGGTTGGAGGTTTCACTTTTCTATAAATACATGTCCAGACCTAGACGTATGTCTAAGCCAGATAAATGCGCTTATATTTTGGAGTGGGTCATTTCAGATCGATTTATCTCCCTTCCCTCCGTGTTAACATGTTTTGACTGCCATGTTTTGGTGGCCTGGATAAATCTCCAACCAAAGGTATGCCTTGAATACATCTCCATCGGCAGGTGTGCGCTGCATATTTCTAACCTGCTGCATATGTTTTTTAAAAACAATATAGGTGCGAGACTTATGGAAACGATGCCTTTAATGCTGACATTTTAATTTATTTTGTTAAAGGATTTCCACACTCATTGTACTATTTTTTGGCTGTTGTGGGTTTAACGCCATTTTTCAGCACAAGATAAGCTATACATGGCGGCCAGTACTAATCCTGGAGGAAGAACTCGGGCAAACCCAAGAAAAAACCACCGACCCTCGAAAAGCTAATGGCAAGCTTTCTCACATACCCACATTAGCCGAGCCTAAGACTCGAACACACGCAGACAGAGGCGATATATATATATATATATATATATATATATATATATATATATATATATATATATATATATATATATATATATATATATGTATATATATATATATATATATATCGGTTGTATTCTACAATGACTCATATGATCACCATAAGATTTTTCATAGGTAGAAAACAAATATGTATACATATTAAAATTAAATTAAGATATGAACATTATGGGATCTGTCTCTTTTCAGTTATGCCTGCCCCAAGAAATGTCCAATACCAGCTCCAGGTCTTTACGGGTGTCCTAGTCTAACAGTTCTACAATACGTCAACAAATTGGCTCAAAACGGACACATAACGGTATTCTCTCTCCATTTAAGCCCTCCCCACCCACCACCCACCCCCATCCCGGTCTCCCAAAAAAAACCTCAACGATCCACAGGCAATTGCAAGAACACATCCCTGAACTTTAACCATACCATGTAAGAATATTATGAAGGGAAGAAATGTCATCTTATAGTTTGCTTAATCAAAGCTCTGCAGGATAATAGCTCACGATGATTCAATGATTAAAAAATCAAAAACTGTAATGCCCATCTTCAGACACCATCACAGTTACATCTTCAATGGTGAACGCAATAAGACGGCATTGTGTACGGCACTACATCCACAGACACCATCACATTTACTTCTAAACTCTTGAATGTAATAGGACGGCATTGTGTACGGCACTACATCTACAGACACCATCACAGTTACGTCTTCCCTCTTCCCTCTTGAATGCAATAGGACGGCATTGTGTGCGGCACTACATTCTACAGACACCATCACAGTTACGTCTTCCCTCTTGAATGCAATAGGACGGCATTGTGTACGGCACTACATCTACAGACACCATCACAGTTACGTCTTCCCTCTTGAATTCAATAAGACGGCATTGTGTACGGCACAACATCTACAGACACCATCACAGTTACGTCTTCCCTCTTGAATTCAATAAGACGGCATTGTGTACGGCACTACATCTACAGACACCATCACAGTTACGTCTTCCTCTTGAATGCAATAGGACGGCATTGTGTACGGTACTACATCTACAGACACCATCACAGTTACGTCTTCACTCTTGAATTCAATAGGACGACATTGTGTACGGCACTACATATACAGACACCATCACAGTTACATCTTCACTCTTGAATGTAATAGAACGGCATTGTGTACGGCACTACATCTACAGACAACATCACAGTTACGTCTTCACTCTTGAATGCAATAGGACGGCATTGTGTACGGCACTACATCTACAGACACCAATACAGTTACGTCTCCATGCTTCCCTCTTGAATTCAATAGGACGGCATTGTGTACGGCACAACATCTACAGACACCATCACAGTTACGTCTTCACTCTTGAATTCAATAGGACGGCATTGTGTACGGCAATACATCTACAGACACCATTACAGTTACGTCTTCACTCTTGACTGCAAAAGGACGGCATTGTGTACGGCACTACATTCTACAGACACCATCACAGTTACGTCTTCCCTCTTGAATGCAATATGACGGCATTGTGTACGGCACTACATCTACAGACACCATCACAGTTACGTCTTCCCTCTTGAATTCAATAGGACGGCATTGTGTACGGCACTACATCTACAGACACCATCACAGTTACGTCTTCACTCTTGAATGCAATAGGACGGCATTGTGTACGGCACTACATCTACAGACTCATCACAGTTACGTCTTTATTCTTGAATGCAATAGGACAGCATTGTGTACGGCACTACATCTACAGACACCATCACAGTTACGTCTTCCCTCTTGAATGCAATAGGACGGCATTGTGTACGGCACTACATCCACATACATCATCACAGTTACGTCTTCCCTCTTGAATGCAATAGGACGGCATTGTGTACGGCACTACATCCACAGACACCATTACAGTTACGTCTCAATGCTTCCCTCTTGAATTCAATAGGACGGCATTGTCTACGGCACTACATCTACAGACACCATCACAGTTACGTCTTCACTCTTGAATGCAATAGGACGGCATTGTGTACGGCACTACATCTACAGACACCATTACAGTTACATCTCCATGCTTTCCTCTTGAATTCAATAGGACGGCATTGTGTACGGCACAACATCTACAGACACCATCACAGTTACGTCTTCACTCTTGAATGCAATAGGACGGCTTTGTGTTCGGCACTACATCCACATACATCATCACAGTTGCGTCTTCCCTCTTGAATTCAATAGGACGGGATTGTGTACGGCACTACATCTACAGACACCATCACAGTTACGTCTTCCCTCTTGAATTCAATAGGACAGCATTGTGTACGGCACTACATCTACAGACACCATTCCAGTTACGTCTTCACTCTTGAATGCAAAAGGTCGGCATTGTGTACGGCACTACATCTACAGACACCATCACAGTTACCACTTCACTCTTGAATGCAATATGACGGCATTGTGTACGGCACTACTTCTACAGACATCATCACAGTTACATCTTTACTCTTGAATGCAATAGGACAGCATTGTGTACGGCACTACATCTACAGACACCATCACAGTTACGTCTTCCCTCTTGAATGTAATAGGACGGCATTGTGTACGGCACTACATCCACATACATCATCAGTTACGTCTTCACTCTTGAATTCAATAGGACGGCATTGTGTACGGCACTACATCTACAGACACCATTACAGTTACGTCTCCATGCTTCCCTCTTGAATTCAATAGGACGGCATTGTGTACGGCACTACATCTAAAGACACCATCACAGTTACGTCTTCACTCTTGAATGTAATAGGACGGCATTGTGTACGGCACTACATCTACAGACACCATTACAATTACGTCTCCATGCTTCATTCTTGAACGCAATAGGGAAGTCATTGTGTACGGCACTGCAAACGGGTCTAATTCTATAGCCACTATTTAGTTTTTGTTTGTTGTTGTCTGTGCATGTGCGTGTGTGTCTCTGTGCATGTGTGTGTGTGTGTGTGTGTGTGTGTGTGTGTGTGTTTAAACACCCGTGGATGACAAAAAAAGACGTGCATAGGAATGTTAATTTGATCTTAAATGTCAAGTTTAATTACAGCAATTTTGAAGATCAATTCAATCTTAAATTTAAATCTTACGGCCCTGGATCACGACCCGTTTTCTAACGTATCTAGGAATACAGAGGTTTTAAGTAAACATCACTGAAACTACGACATGAACGGTTTCATGCCGTTTAATTTTATACCTGGTGTATGCAGACATCATAGAAATTAACACAAAGTTTAAAAAGCATTGAACTGTGGCAGCAGTGAAGCAAATCCTCCAACGAATACTATTTAAAGTATTAAGACAAAATATATTACATTGGGCACCAAATATTTAGAGTATTAAGACAAAATATATTACATTGGGCACCAAATATTTAAAGTATTAAGACACAATATATATTACATTGGGCACCAAATATTTAAAGTATTAAGACACAATATATTACATTGGGCACCAAATATTTAAGGGATTAAGACAAAATATATTACATTGGGCACCAAATATTTAAAGTGTTAAGACAAAATATATTAAATTGGGCACCAAATATTTAAGGTATTAAGACGCAATATATTACATTAGGCACCAACTATTTAAAGTATTAAGACAAAATATATTACATTGGGCACCAAATATTTAAAGTATTAAGACAAAATATATTACATTGGGCACCAAGCGCTAAAAAGTATATGATCAGACACAAGGTTTTGATGGCTCTTTTGATTCGACGTTGTAATTTATGATTTGTTTTTAAATCCTTGTAAATTACCTTACAAGAAAAGTTTCTGGAATAGCTTAGTCAATTGTGCAAATTGAATAATGAATATAAAGATGTTCACGTAATGCGAATAACACATCACCATGGTCTAAAATCAATGTTTAAGAGGAGGTAAATACAATGGTCACATAAATGCTAACATCACATTCGTTCGTGACCAATCCATAAATCCAGTTATGTAAACTCTTACTGGTTTTTGTGTTGTATATGTTATTTTGCTCGTGTGTGTATGTATGTATGTTCGTATATATATATATATATATATATATATATATATATATATATATATATATATATATATATATATATATATAATGGTTTTGTTTCTGTCGGTAAATGATACATATATGTCTATATAGGTAAACGATTTTGCGGGCGGGTGCCATGACTGTAACTCTCCACATTATGCCGGTGACGCGGTGGACTTAAAGAAAGATATGATCCGCACCAGTGAATTCTGGGTAGAGTGCCAGAAGATGGGTGGTTGGTTCTTCGATGAAGGGGAAAGCCTCCACTGCGACTTCAGGGCCAAAACTTCATAAGCTGCCCTGTGATCTGGATCTTCAAAATACAGAACATTTGAAACATACTTAATCTTTTTGATGCTATGTTTATGTTTTCCAATCTTTTAGCTTCAACGAGGCTGCCGATTAATAAGGTGATATTTGGTGCAGTGTGTATAATGTCTTATTCCCAATAAAAATATATGTTAGTTCAATCTAAAACTAATTATCCATTTTGCGGTTTCCGGTTCACTAGATCAATAAGTAGTGTCTGATAACAAATGACGTGTGAAGATATCATTTACATGATTATGGTTGAAGTAACATTTGTACAATTTGGTCTTATCTCACAGCATGAAATAAACAGGCCGGAATATGTTGTATCTGCCTGGTTTTATAGATAGGAGTCGATTACGAACGGACTTTGGTCAAATAAAATGTGAAATGAACTTGTCATGGCAAAATCAAATTTATAGGTTAGATCTATCAAAAAGTTATATATTACTTACTGGTAAGATACCTTATGGAACCAAGGTCTGAGGCTATCCTAGAGACACATGCATTTTAACATATGTTATCATTCTTTGCAGTCTGTTTAAGGTCCATCTTATTTTGTTTCTTCCAAAATTCCAGCATATGATGTAAAATTGGTTGCTTCACAAGCGCTTCTTCCAGTTTGTATTATTTTAGTCTTTTTTTTTTGGGGGGGGGGAGAGGATCTTGTAAAAGGGAAAGAAAGTTCGAATGATATTATATTGTTACGAATGAACGGTCTTAATAAAAAGTAATAGGAAAAAACACAGCCAACTAGTTTTGTAAAACGTGCAGAATAATTTAATTCTATAAAATATAAAATGGAAATTTAAGAGGAATTTGCAGTATATGTATTACATCCAAAATAACCCTAAAATGTTATATCAACCGTCAAAACAAATATAGTATTCCGAATGAATGTGCTGATGTATGTGTCCTTGAATATGCTAATGTGCAAATAGTCTTGACAAATAACAATGGCATTCTTCAAAACGTTTTTGATTGTATTGATAAATAAACGGAAAAATACTTTAATCCAAAATCAGTGAGCACTTTGTAATTGAAATTAACAATTTAAATAAATGCTTTCTCTTTTGTTAAAATTAAACATAAATTTAACTCACCTGCATGCTAATATTAAAACAAGATCATTGGAAAATAGGAGTGAATGATTTGTTCGACTCTTCATCCTTGTATACACTATACGACTCTACATCGTAATATTTTCTTACTCGATGTATGTCGCAATACTTTCCACGTGACATGTTTCACAATAAATTACCTCGCAACAGAGTCCACCTAAATTATACATCCAGTGGGAAATTATCCCAAAAGTATGGAGATGTTTGTTATTAAGACTGATTTAAAATTTGTTAAAACCCATTTATAGTTCATTGTAACCTAGAGTCATTTACCGAAAGTAATAGACACAACATCGATAGACATATGACTGTCTATGTACCGAAAGTAATAGATACAACATCGATAGACATATGACTGTCTATGTACCGAAAGTAATAGACACAACATCGATATACATATGACTGTATATGTACCGAAAGTAATAGACACAACATCGATAGACATATGACTGTCTATGTACCGAAAGTAATAGATACAACATCGATAGACATATGACTGTCTATGTACCGAAAGTAATAGACACAACATCGATATACATATGACTGTATATGTACCGAAAGTAATAGACACAACATCGATAGACATATGACTGTCTATGTACCGAAAGTAATAGACACAACATCGATAGACATATGACTGTCTATGTACCGAAAGTAATAGATACAACATCGATAGACATATGACTGTCTATGTACCGAAAGTAATAGACACAACATCGATAGACATATGACTGTCTATGTACCGAAAGTAATAGACACAACATCGATAGACATATGACTGTGTATGTATCGAAAGTAATAGACACAACATCGATAGACATATGACTGTCTATGTACCGAAAGTAATAGACACAACATCGATAGACATATGACTGTCTATGTACCGAAAGTAATAGACACAACATCGATAGACATATGACTGTCTATGTACCGAAAGTAATAGACACAACATCGATAGACATATGTCTGTGTATGTATCAAAAGTAATAGACACAGCATCGATAGACATCTGACTGTCTATATGATGAATTTAAGAATTCGTAATGTGTCTCCTTTCTCAAGTTTGTGTAACTATGTCCTGTATATTTGGATACCAAGATAGGTTTCCGTCCGGTTGTAAGCCCAAATGGTAAAGAAAACAGACTTATATTAATGATGTTGTCATGCAATAACAGATACCGACTAATGTTCCACTTTTGATCTTATAGATATGAATTTGATTTTGGTTTTGTTTGGATTCAAATCTTATAGATATGAATTTGATTTTGATTTTGTTTGGATTCAAATCTTATAGATATGAATTTGATTTTGGTTTTGTTTGGATTCAAATCTTATAGATATGAATTTGATTTTGATTTTGTTTGGATTCAAATCTTATAGATATGAATTTTATTTTGGTTTTGTTTGGATTCAAATCTTATAGATATGAATTTGATTTTGGTTTTGTTTGGATTCAAATCTTATAGATATGAATTTGATTTTGGTTTTGTTTGGATTCAAATCTTATAGATATGAATTTGATTTTGGTTTTGTTTGGATTCAAATCTTATAGATATGAATTTGATTTTGATTTTGTTTGGATTCAAATCTTATAGATATGAATTTCATTTTGGTTTTGTTTGGATTCAAATCTTATAGATATGAATTTGATTTTGGTTTTGTTTGGATTCAAATCTTATAGATATGAATTTGATTTTGGTTTTGTTTGGATTCAAATCTTATAGATATGAATTTGATTTTGATTTTGGTTGGATTCAAATCTTATAGATATGAATTTGATTTTGATTTTGTTTGGATTCAAATCTTATAGATATGAATTTGATTTTGGTTTTGTTTGGATTCAAATCTTATAGATATGAATTTTATTTTGGTTTTGTTTGGATTCAAATCTTATAGATATGAATTTTATTTTGATTTTGTTTGGATTCAAATCTTATAGATATGAATTTGATTTTGGTTTTGTTTGGATTCAAATCTTATAGATATGAATTTGATTTTGATTTTGTTTGGATTCAAATCTTATAGATATGAATTTGATTTTGGTTTTGTTTGGATTCAAATCTTATAGATATGAATTTGATTTTGGTTTTGTTTGGATTCAAATCTTATAGATATGAATTTGATTTTGATTTTGTTTGGATTCAAATCTTATAGATATGAATTTGATTTTGATTTTGTTTGGATTCAAATCTTATAGATATGAATTTTATTTTGGTTTTTGTTTGGATTCAAATCTTATAGATATGAATTTTATTTTGGTTTTGTTTGGATTCAAATCTTATAGATATGAATTTTATTTTGGTTTTGTTTGGATTCAAATCTTATAGATATGAATTTGATTTTGGTTTTGTTTGGATTCAAATCTTATAGATATGAATTTGATTTTGGTTTTGTTTGGATTCAAATCTTATAGATATGAATTTGATTTTGGTTTTGTTTGGATTCAAATCTTATAGATATGAATTTGATTTTGGTTTTGTTTGGATTCAAATCTTATAGATATGAATTTGATTTTGGTTTTGTTTGGATTCAAATCTTATAGATATGAATTTTATTTTGATTTTGTTTGGATTCAAATCTTATAGATATGAATTTTATTTTGATTTTGTTTGGATTCAAATCTTATAGATATGAATTTTATTTTGATTTTGTTTGGATTCAAATCTTATAGATATGAATTTTATTTTGATTTTGTTTGGATTCAAATCTTATAGATATGAATTTTATTTTGATTTTGTTTGGATTCAAATCTTATAGATATGAATTTTATTTTGATTTTGTTTGGATTCAAATCTTATAGATATGAATTTTATTTTGGTTTTGTTTGGATTCAAATCTTATAGATATGAATTTTATTTTGATTTTGTTTGGATTCAAATCTTATAGATATGAATTTTATTTTGATTTTGTTTGGATTCAAATCTTATAGATATGAATTTTATTTTGGTTTTTGTTTGGATTCAAATCTTATAGATATGAATTTTATTTTGGTTTTTGTTTGGATTCAAATCGTATAGATATGAATTTTATTTTGATTTTGTTTGGATTCAAATCTTATAGATATGAATTTTATTTTGGTTTTGTTTGGATTCAAATCTTATAGATATGAATTTTATTTTGGTTTTGTTTGGATTCAAATCTTATAGATATGAATTTTATTTTGGTTTTGTTTGGATTCAAATCTTATAGATATGAATTTGATTTTGGTTTTGTTTGGATTAAAATCTTATAGATATGAATTTTATTTTGGTTTTTGTTTGGATTCAAATCTTATAGATATGAATTTGATTTTGGTTTTGTTTGGATTCAAATTTTATAGATATGAATTTGATTTTGGTTTTGTTTGGATTCAAATCTTATAGATATGAATTTGATTTTGGTTTTTGTTTGGATTCAAATCTTATAGATATGAATTTGATTTTGGTTTTGTTTGGATTCAAATCTTATAGATATGAATTTGATTTTGGTTTTGTTTGGATTCAAATTTTATAGATATGAATTTGATTTTGGTTTTGTTTGGATTCAAATCTTATAGATATGAATTTGATTTTGGTTTTGTTTGGATTCAAATCTTATAGATATGAATTTGATTTTGGTTTTTGTTTGGATTCAAATCTTATAGATATGAATTTGATTTTGGTTTTTGTTTGGATTCAAATCTTATAGATATGAATTTGATTTTGGTTTTGTTTGGATTCAAATCTTATAGATATGAATTTGATTTTGGTTTTGTTTGGATTCAAATTTTATAGATATGAATTTGATTTTGGTTTTGTTTGGATTCAAATCTTATAGATATGAATATGATTTTGGTTTTTGTTTGGATTCAAATCTTATAGATATGAATTTGATTTTGGTTTTGTTTGGATTCAAATCTTATAGATATGAATTTGATTTTGGTTTTGTTTGGATTCAAATCTTATAGATATGAATTTGATTTTGGTTTTGTTTGGATTCAAATCTTATAGATATGAATTTGATTTTGGTTTTGTTTGGATTCAAATCTTATAGATATGAATTTGATTTTGGTTTTTGTTTGGATTCAAATCTTATAGATATGAATTTGATTTTGGTTTTGTTTGGATTCAAATCTTTTAACACTTGATCAGTCAACACTTTCGAGTGTTTGCTTTTGTGTTCAGAAGACGAGCACGAGAGTTGGGTCCTCAATGAACACTAACATCGAACTATTGATAGCAAACGACCTTATCAGTCCAAATCACAAAGGAAATAGTATTGTGGTACAATTATATATCCTTCAGCCAAACCAGCCTCAATATATTTTTTATCGTATATAACAACATTTCTAGTCAGTTTACAAAGATAATTTAAAAACTATTTTAGGAATCTACTGCATGTTTCTAGATGTTTAAGTTTATAAAATTGGACCTTTCAGCTAAACTATGTCGAAGACTTTTAGATGTCTTAAAATACCACCGTGATTAGCGTGCATTGATATACTGCCTAACTTAGCGTATTAAAAGTATGATACAGTTGCACAACAGCGACGTTTGCATGGATACAACTAGGTAGCAAATTACTAATTATGTTGAATTCTTTCTCCATGCAAGTTAGCAGAAAATAGATTTTTATTTTGAGACGTTTTTTCCCATTGGTGTGAAAAGGAGTAAAGTTTGCCTCTTTCTACACTTTAATAACAATATGACATTATAGCGAATAAATTCATTATTTAACTTATCGTTACTCTTAACAAGATACCATCTACTCCGGTCATGCTTGATTAATGCCTGTGTATAAAAGCACGTAATTTACAACATTTTTGTACGATATGCATGCGAAAACCTGTTAGTAAAATGGATTCATTGTTTGTTATTAAATATAGCAGTGGGAAAATGGTTTTAGTAATTACAGTGATTCCTATGTATTATATAGCCACCTTTTTAGGTAATGTAACTCATTTATATATTGAACTTTTGTATCGATAATCTAAATCTAAGTTAATACAATCATTGTATTGATCTGTATGAGGTTTAGATGTGTTGGAAGTGTGTATATATCCAGAATGTTCGTTACTAATCTAATAAATACGAACATGGCTGATAAATAAAGACAGCAACGTGTTTTTTGCTAATCTCATAAATACGAACATGGCTGGTAAATGGAGACAGCAAGGTGTTCTTTACTAATCTAATAAATACGAACATGGCTGGTGAATGAAGACACCAAGGTGTGCTTCACTAATCTAATACTGAGAACATGGCTGGTAAATGAAGACACCAAGGTGTTCTTTACTAATCTAATAAACACGAAAATGGCTGGTAAATGACGACACCAACGTGATCTTTACTAACCTAATAAACACGAGCATGGCTGGAAAATGAAGACACCAACGTGTTCTTTACTAACCTAATAAATATGAACATGGCTGGCAAAGAAACAACTCAACGTGCTTGCCACTAATCGATTAAATAAAAATTAAAAAAAAAGGCAAAGGAACACGCCAAGCGGCTCGTTACTAAGATAATAACTACAAACATGACTGTCAAACAAACCAATCAGTTGCTGCTAATCCAATAAATACAAGCAAGGCCGTCAAAGAACAGCTCAACGTGCTTGCCAATAATCGAATAAATACAAATATGGTTGACAAAGGTACACCTCAACGTATGTGCCATTAATGCAATAAATAAAAACATGGCCGGCAGAGGATCAGCTCAAGTTGCGTGCTACTAATCCGATACAGACATGTTTGACTATAAATTTTTAAAACAAAAACATGGTTGGCAAAGAAACACCCTCAGCGTGCTAGCTACTAATTCGGTAAATATAATCATTGTTAGCAAAATAACACTCCAACGTGCTTGCTACTAATCCAGTAAATATAATCATTCTTAGCAAAGGAACACCCCAACGTGTTTGCTACTAATCCAGTAAGTAAAGGAAGACACCAACTTGTTTGCTTCTAATCCAGTAATATAATCATTGTTAGCAAATGAACACCCCATCGTGCTTGGTACTAATCCAGTAAATATAATCATTGTAGGCCAATGACGAACACAGCATGCCTGCTGCTAATCTAATTTATACAACTATCGTTGGAAAAGAACCACCTCGAGTGGTTTGCTGTTAATATGAATAAATGAACTTATCTTACAGAATAATCTGTATCTAGATGTCAGCTGTATACTCCCATTCGAACCGGTTAACACGGAGAGGGATTGTATAATTAATTTACAAAACTGACTCTGATTGCCAAATTTACCTTTACTTATCTCTTTGTCCCCACCTCATGACAAACCCCACCGTTCCACAACAGCTCTTGAAGTATCGGTGTGTTTCTCTGTTAAGGTTTGATTTTCGTTTGGTCCATATAAATTTGTACATATAGTCTTGTACCGATGTTAACTATCATGAACTAGCGTTTACCCCAACTTACAAATTTCTTTGTATCTTTGAGATAATCAATGTTTCTTTCAAAACACCGTGGCAATATTAAATTGATGTCCGAGTTGATTTAGCATTGTGTTTCTTTCTTAGTTGTTTTGTTAAAATATATATATTGCGAAATTTATGGAATTATATAACAGTACTGCTTCTAGTAACCAAGTATCACAAACCAAAGAAGATAAGTAATAATCGATCCCTCAGAAAACACATGTAGATTCTATTACTATTAGTTGGCTTTACCTACAGCAGGGGTGCACAACCCGAAGCCCTCGGGCCGCGAACACATTCTGTCTGGCATTCAGGAAAAATTAAAATAACAAAGTAATCCGGCCCGCGAACAGCAATTATATTAATGAAATTAGTGTCGAGAGGTCCTAGAAAATGCTATCTGACCATTGTCAGAAAAAGGTTGTACATGACGTACATGAAGTATTTGTCGAAGCTTCTGAAACCCACCCGGACTTTTAAGTAAAATAACTTGCAAATATATAAACGAAAATAAATTATTAATTAAAGAATTGATTAGTAATCAGTGAATTATTGTTCACAATAATTGTATGTTTTCATGCGGACGATGATTTTCTAAAGCTAATACCTACCTAACAGCTGCTGCTGTTGCACAAAATAAATTCTATCAAAAATATTAGATACTACTATGTCCCCCTCCCATTTTCTTTAAGCTATGAATTCAAGCACTTTTTGTTTTGCATTATAAAATTAGGAGTGACATATAATATAGTATTTCCTTTACCCGTTTGTTTGAAATTTTATTTTTCATTATTACATTATAACCAGTATTTTGCCGAAGTAACACATACATAGATATACGCACTCACGCACAGACAAACTCATACATACATACATACATACATACATACATACATACATACATACATACATACATACATACATACATACATACATACATACATACATACATACATACATACATACATACATACATACATACATACATACATCTAGCTAATTCCAAAGGTTTTAGCTTTTTGGTTTACTTTTAACAATTCTTGATTTTTGCATTTTTTTAAACATTACTTTTAATTGGCACCGAATGGTCTTTGTTGTCTTAACGTGCCGTTAAACGCTGATACACGAAATGAAATCATCTCATTTATAATGTTTATTTTTTTTCCTACTGGTTAATAATTACCTGATACCGTAAACTTTTTTTTCATCAATAATGAAATCAGTGCCTGGAGCAGAACACCAGTCTAGTTCCATGGGCGTGAAGAATGTTTTTGCAATTATTACACTGATTCACTTGACGAGCGGATGATTGGTTTACACTTGTCCAATTGAGCCGCAAGCATTTATTGTACCAAGTCAAGATGTTGATTGGTACCCAATTAACACAATAAAAAGATTAATTAACAATAATTGGTTAAGCCAACTTATTTATATTAATTCAGCAGCGAACGACACGTTAACTATTATGACAGCGGCTTGCAGAATGTTTCATTACTCCAACGGATTAGTGGTAGCGATCCGTCCTCAAAGTCACAAATCATGGATTACCAGATTAGAATTAATTTTGAGAAACAACTTTCACAACACTTGTTGATATCGAAAATTACTTCAACAACCCTAATAATAAATTTCCGCTGATTCATCAAACATGTATTGTTTCTTTATTGATATCCACTTTAATCTGATAATGAATCAAATAACTTTCTTTTGCTTTACCGGTATTGCTTTAAGAATCGCCTATTTACATTGAATTTAAATACCTCACAACACAGGAATATATTTCCAGTCACTGTAAATTTAACCTTAGTGCATTTTCATAATCCAAAGTTAATATTTTTATTTTTGTTAAACTGACATATATCTTCCAAATTTTAATGTATTCAAAGAAAACATTATGGTTTTCTTGGTAAGTGTCTGCATAAAATCCGAACACGACAGTGTATTTACATATTTTAATGTACATCTATATTGTGTGTTTTGGCATTTGTCTATGATTATATAAGAAAAGGGTCACTTGGTAAACAACACATTATATAACCAAGTTCTATCTTGACAATTCTTGGTATGCACGATATTTTTCATGTTCTTTATTAAACTTTTAGTAAAAGACAACCTTGTTTACAACTTAGAATGTTCTGGAAATGACGTCTTAGTATTTTCTGTATAAGGTTGATTACATCAGATTTTTTCATTTCTTTCCTATCTTAACAATATGTACTGGAATGGTCTTTTAGTTCTGTTCATTTAAAGACATTCAGGATAATAACGTTGTGATAAATCAAAATTGTTTGCACATCAAAATTTTCGATGCCATTGGTACAGTATCACACTCAAGATTGGAACTCATTAGTAATGTTTTTTGCTACTGTTGTTTCTGTTCCGTTCTTTGTCTTTTGATTGGCGTCCGTCCAATTTTTGTGTGTGTACACCTTCGTTTTCTTATATAGCAATAATAAGCTATTGGCCACGGGTGTGTCTCCCGCCCCAATGGCGTTTATCGACACTTTAAAAGGCTTTTGTGCGTTTCTATTTCCCCTCCGATATTTGTGTTGTTTTTCAGGATTAAAAAAGTCAAAACGAATTGTGTAAAAAATATTGATTTAATAATTTTGTGGCAGAAGTTTTTTTTTATATATATCTTTTTGGACGAGTCATGCTCTGATGCTCCTTAACGTATCTGTCCAAGAAGACAACTTATGTCACACGCTCTTTAATTCGTTAGTTACCATTGGTACACAACAGTGACGTAATTCTTATAACGCCAGTTTGGGAACTCCTCCCTGACCTGCAACAATTGGTTGCAGCTAAAACTCTGTGCGTAATGGTTACAAACTACGAATTTGTTGCACCTTGTTTAACAGATGGTGATCGATAATTATCTACGGCCTCCTGGACACAGGAATTGTGACGCAAATGTCAGCCAACCTTGGTCGTAGGCCAGGAATGTATTCCGAAATAGTTTCTTCTTTCATAAACAAGAATAGAATACATATTTTGTTTATTTTCTATTATCAATGCTATCTGACTTTATTGCAAAACTTATACACCTATTTTAAACTCCTGATATTGAATTGGATATGTCATTGTTTAGCTTTTTTAGCTATGTGTGTATCTTTGCCGGCAGGGACGTTATTTTAATGATTTTCGGGGAGGGGGTACTTTCGGGGAGGTGGGGTGTGCAACGTATATAGGCTACATCAATTTTGCAGCACATGCAAATTCAAAGGTGGGGCGATGACCCCTGTCCTCCTCAAATTAGATAGATAGATAGATAGATAGATAGATAGATAGATAGATAGATAGATAGATAGATAGATAGATAGATAGATAGATAGATAGATAGATAGGTAGGTAGGTAGGTAGGTAGGTAGGTAGGTAGGTAGGTAGGTAGGTAGGTAGATAGATAGATAGATAGATAGATAGATAGATAGATAGATAGATAGATGTTTTGGGATGGCAACCAAAATGTTGTTTAATAACAAGGACATTTATGTTTTATTTATTTTAAATTTATCTTAAGGTAATATGATTCGCCTTAATAAATATATTACATGATAATGAATTTCTCAATCATCATATATATCTTCATATCGCGGATAAAAGAAAGCAATCAAATAATATAACAAGTATCTCAACAATTTTAATGCATATAAACTGGGTGATTTGTAAGTAAATTCTGTACTAATATTTCGTTCATTATGTTCCCATGTTAACTCAAACTAAATAATTCTGTTATAATTTGTCTCCGCAGTATGCCGTATATATCCAAAATACTGGTCAGATTATGCCTCTTCTACAATTGTGATTCTATATTTCATTGAGCCATACCACCATAATTATCATGTATGAATAATCAAGTAGACCTATGCTGGCAATAAATATAAAATATATATATGCGATGTGTGTTTTGGGTGATTGGGGCGGGGTTGGGGTGGATAGGCAAATGGTCTCTATCGTGGAGGAGTTTCTGCTTGCCAAGTGTTCCCAAAACATAACCAGGCATCAAACTATAAATAAAACTGACTCGTGAAACCATTCCGATTGTTTCGAGTTCTGTTGGCTCGTGCAACCATTCCGATTGTTTCGCGGTCTGTTGGGGCAAGCTGACTCCCTCCTCCACGTCCACCCCCACCCCCATCTTTTCCTGACTAGTTGTACTACGTTACCTATCTCTGAAAGCATTTATGAAATATTATTTCATCCCTACATGTCACAATAAGCTAAAAATGCAAATGTAAATCTCGGTTTCATGCTAAATCTGTCTAGTGACTACTGTTTCGTTCGCACAGCATGTTTGGCACTTTTCTGTTGTATTTCAGAAGATCGATATTCGGTCGACTCCTCTTTCATGCATGATGTCAGAGTGACTCATCTCTTTCTGACCTAAAAATTATTGGTCTTTAACATTGCGAAGAAAAAGCGTGAAACACCTAGATGGACACTCAAACTGTAACAGAAAAAAGTCAGAAATTGTCCGAGTTCACTGTTTGCCTACAATTATTCGTTCGATTTTAAAAAGTGTCCGTTACTTTTTTCGAAGATAAGTCGGGTTATATGCGACGATTGTTTTGGAGTCGTCCGTTGGATTTTGCAACAGAAACACGGGTATAGTTGTATTGGTCACTTGAGGAGTCTTCTGCGATACATTAAAACAATGGACTTGTGCACGTAAAACAGCTGACGAAGGACAATTATTAAAAACTGACTGGTTATCAGGAATCGTTGTTTTTGCCACTCATGATCTAATGGAATAACGTGAGTATGTGTTTAGAAGGTAAGAGAAGAGAAATTAATAAAGGGGTTTAACTATTTAGCTCATATTGTTTAGAGGAATAAAAGTAATTGTATTATGCTGGACCTAACTAAATAGTGTGCCTCTAAATTTGGATTTTGTAAAATAATAATAATAATAATAATAAAAATAATAATAATAATAATAATAATAATAATAATAATAATAAAAATAATAATAATAATAATAATAATAATAATAATAATAATAATAATAATAATAATAATAATAATAATAATAATAATTAACTAAATAGTGTGCCTCTAAATTTGGATTTTGTAAAATAATAATATGTGTATTTTCCAGGAACTGGAATAATATTATGATTGTCTGTGACTTAAATATTAACACTGTATCACTGTATGTTATCTCCGACTGGCATACTACTACTACTACTACTATATATATATATATATATATATATATATATATATATATATATATATATATATATATATATATATATATATATATATATATGTTTGTGTGTGTGTGTGTGTGTGTGTGTGTGTGTGTATTGAAACTAACATTATACAACAATACATGTTAGACCACGACCAATAAACCAATGTGTTAGTCTTAGCAAAATGAAATAAGTCAGTCAATATCTTAACATTGAAACAAATAGATGCATCGAAATCCAAAAGTAAATTTGAAACATTTGACAGCAAAGCAGACTTTAGGAAAATCATCTTCAGATGAAAATGAAGAGCATTCAAATAGGTGAACCAGACATGACCTGTTCCTTTATTTTGCTTCGTTACGAATTTCGACAAATTGTAGCTAAATCCCCATGCTGAAAAAATAGTACGTATCTCATTATGTGTGCATATCATTTTGTACGCATCTCATTTTGTACGCATCTAATTTTTTTACGTATCTCATTTTGTTTCTGCCACAACGTATCGTCCAAAAGACAAAATAACATCTGTCACACCGACATTTTGAACGTTTTGTTGAAATTTCATACCAATCCTAAAATTTAGATGTTACAAAATTCAAAATGTTTTCTAAAGAAATGTGTAGAAACTAGTTAATTAATATGCTTTGATGGTAGGAATCAATAAATATGTTGTATTATACGAAACAAAATAATTTTGTATTACATGGAGTAGAATTGTTTTCTCCTACATGAAACAACAACCATACGCTATTTGCAAAAGAAGGGAAAACATACTAATGGTGAATTAAATCTCTAGACGGAAAGACACCCCCCCCCCGGTTAAAACACGCACACTCTCTCTCTCTCTCTCTCTCTCTCTCTCTCTCTCTCTCTCTCTCTCTCTCCGTTCACACATATTACTGGTATTTTACACCTGAACGGTGTAATGATAGCACTGGTGCATTTTTCATTCTTGACAGCTGCAATACAATGATGTTATTTTTCAACATATTTCTTTCCACGGGTAGTAAGGAATTTTAGCCGGCAGGAGCTATACTGTTTTCTTTATACAAGTCAATCACACACAAAGGCCTGTAAAACGCTATAAATCATAGGTAATTAGTGGTAGGTCGGCGGCTTTTTATTCAAACCTAAAGCCAAGGAATGAATCAGTTTATTTACTAGATTGCACTACAGGTAAAGAGCTCAATCCAATCAAAGAACGGTATTCATCATAATTTACACTAGTTGGAATGATACGAAATTTCCTTAATTATCGGATCACCAAAGCCTAACGGACTTATTTAGGAGTTAGGGCCTAACGTTATGAAAGGAATTAGTACGACTGAATGAAAGGAGATTGTCCTGTTATCGAACAACAATATGACTGAGGCAGTTTGATGTTTTGTTTTATCACCTGCAATTAGCACGTTGTAAAATAACCCTCCCCTTTGTAGAAGCCGGCACATATGTTCCATATAAATTAACACAGTTTAGTAGTACAGTTTACTTCCATATCGCCGTTCACAAGTGGAAAAGCGTGGATTAA
Source organism: Unio pictorum (assembly GCA_030141615.1). Taxonomy (NCBI): domain Eukaryota; kingdom Metazoa; phylum Mollusca; class Bivalvia; order Unionida; family Unionidae; genus Unio; species Unio pictorum. The sequence continues at coordinate 90,401 of JARLTB010000041.1, read as the reverse complement.
ATGCACGTTCGATTGGTAAGTACATATATGTTCGATTGGTAAGTTCATATATTTTTCAGATATTCGGTTTGTAAAATATGTATTTGTTTATTATTCCCAGCAAATGAATGGGCATGAACGTCGTATTACGATTGACAATTGGTTAGTATTGCAGTTCCAGTCTTTTAGTGAATTTATTGGTATGAATTTAATACAAGTACACCCATTATTGAATCTCATAAAGTAACATTTTTTGGTATGAATTTAATACAAGTACACCCATTACTAAATCTCATAAAGTAACATTTATTGGTATGAATTTAATACAAGTACACCCATTACTAAATCTCGTAAAGTAACATTCACATTCCGTAGAAAATGAAAAAACGTAAAATTCATGAAGTTCAAGGTCAACACGGGCCTTTACGAAAAGAAATGTATATCTAAAACTGGACTAGTGCTTAAAAGACCCGGTTACATGAATACTAACAAAAATAAATAATACATAAATATAAAAATCCTTTCTTTTGATTGTGAAATATCAATGAATAATGTGCAGCAACGTACCGTTGCACAAAATGTGACATCCGTTGTTAAAATTATTTTATTATGTTGAGATAGAACGTCAAGAAGAAAAGGTAAAACATTATTACTCGTTATCTAGCTATCATTATCAACAAATTTTAGGAAACAGATTCCAATGGAGAAAACGTGTTACGTTTTCACTGTTTACTAGTACCAGATTTACTATTATTAGAATTTAATAAAATGTTGAGTATAATTTTTTAAACAAGGAATGCGACACTAGTTACTGCTTTCAAACGGATATCTGATATTTGAAGTTTACCGATAATCATATGAGATAGTTCAGTCAGGAGTGTCTCAATAATCGCTACAAAATTGCATAACACATCAAGCTCTGATGAGATTGGAAGCATGGGAAAGAGTTGTGATGGCAGAGACTTTGAGTCCTAATTGCGATTATCGTATTAAATATTTCTGAGAGAGAAAACAGGTAAAGGAAGTATGTCAGGTAAAATGTGATCGCTGATTCTTTCATTGATACCGATGTTGCAATCTGTATAATCCGTACAGTTCTGCTCTTTGATATCAGTAGTTCACTTAAGACTTGATGGCAAGCCTCACTAACCAGTGCTTCAATTTTTGCTGCTTAATATGTTAGCAATATATGTATAAAAAAGCCACAAATTTCAATTTAATAATGAAAAGCATGCGTGACCTAGAACTATACTCTTGAAGTGCGTTAAAGATCATTATCTTCGTGTATAACTACAACAGGTACCATGCCGTATAAGCGACACTTTACTACCAGTCTTTTATATTCCAAGCTAATAAAGTTTACATCAGAAGAGGACGAAATAAGAGATATTACCTTTACAGGACTATTATTGTAAGGGGTCTGTCTGGGGGCTAACATAACAAAAATAAATCGGCATTCATTCAGCATTTGATCTAGGTTAGGTTAATTTCACGCGTACATTTTGGAAGGAAATGGATTAAGTTAGGACCTCCTCGCCTGTAGACAAGGGTAGTGTTCTCTAACTAGTAACGCCCTTGCGAGTTTTCAATTACAATTTACCTGCGCACAGGTGAACATTTTATTTTAGTATTCGACTATATTAAATTCCTATCGTTTGTTTACTCATATTTTACGGCTATGTAAACGCTATAGTGTTTCAAGACAAGATAGGAGATTACAAGTCTTTAATGTTGTTAATGGCATAAACAATTACAAAGCAAATGTTTGACTCTCACGAGTATTGATTGAACGTTTCACAACACAGAATTTCAGACCTAAATCTGTGTTCACCCATATAACCTGTTTTTCTCTACAATGATCTCTGTCGGAATTCATTCATTTAGTCAATACGTGAGTAATATATTTACTTTTTTTTTAATATATTTAAGTTAGCGACACCACCCGCGCTTATTTTTGTATGCATTATATGCATTATGTGCATTCTCTCTCTCTCTCTCTCTCTCTCTCTCTCTCTCTCTCTCTCTCTCTCTCTCACACACACACACACACACACATTGGCTTTCTACCAACCTTTATTTGCTAAGAACGTACGTAATACCCTAACAAAATAGATGAGTCGTAACTTTAAATCTTTAAATGATGAAGCTAGGCAGTTCTCGATAAAGTGCTCGGTATTTCTTGATTACGTCCGAGTACTGCAATACTCTGTTAAAAAGATAATGGATTATAAATAAGCTGTCTCTGAAATTAATCATTTTTGATTGTCATTACCTTATCAAACGAAACTGATTCCCAATAAAGACAGTAAACTCTTTTATTTGCATAATATGGGTCAAAGGATGAAATAATGCCATAAAGGATTATTTGTGAAGGGAAATGAAATGATCAGTAATGTTTGACATTTTATAATGCATTTAACACTACTTGACTTAGAAGATGAATATCTTGTGGATCTAAATTGAAACGTTCGTTACAATTTTATTCATCAAATATTGATGTATTTTTTATGCACATATTAGAGGTTTTAACTCAATGAAAATAAAGATCATAATCGATCTTCGTTAGACTACTTTCAGTCATTTACGACTGGGGCATTCAAAATGGTTACAGTTAGACATGGTGCGATAAAGGAAATATGGATTCATCCACATGTTACAATTGATATAATGATATGTATTAGAAACCATGGTACAAGACGGACGTTATTATAATTGTGAATGATTTCATTAAAAAGGATGTTTCCTGTATACGTTTTGATGCATATGCAAAGAGATTAACATTAATTTCGTAGATTTTCAGATCATATTTTCAGCAATAAAATTCATAAAAATACATTTAGCATCAATTACGATTCATATCTGCAACATCGTTTATCATCTATTATCCCAATATATATATTGTCAGAAGTTAGGATGAAAATGTCACAGTAATACTTGTAGACGTTGACACGATGAATTATGAGAAGTAATTACAGAAATTAAAAAGATCAAATCAGAGTAATAGTTATTGAAGTTGACATAAAAAGCGAAATACACTTGTACCACAGGTCGTTTTTGTTTCGTTCTTATCTTGTTCCCTTATTAGCAAATAAAATAATCGTACGTTTAAAGGATATCTCGTAGAAGGGAAAATCTCCTCCAAAACCCTAACACGCAACCCTGACACTTTTCAGAGAAAGGGTTTGACTGAGGTGACACGAAAATTACACCACTAACAAGCTTTAATGTCCCTTGTTAAGTACCAGATCTGCTTGGTTTCGACTGGTATGTACAGGTACTATTACTGGAGATATAACTCAAGTAGGTACGTTATAAGATCGACGATAATAGATAATATTGTTGTTACAGTGATGTATGTATGTATGTATGTATGTATGTATGTATGTATGTATGTATGTATGTGTGTGTGTGTGTGTGTGTGTGTGTGTGTGTGTGTGTGTGTGTGTGTGTGTGTGTGTGTAGTAGGTAGGTAGGCAATCAGGCAGGCAGGTAGGTAGGTAGGTAGGTGTGTATGTAGGTGCGGATGATTTGTTATTAAAGACACCATAGTGGACTATTATCTTTCCAATTTGTGTTAATGTACGAGGCTGATTTGAGTGATATTGGAATTTATTATTATAAATCAGAGAAGATTTAGAATACTGTTTCGATGCAAACGCGTAATTGCTAAAAATGACAACAGCTACTACTACTGCTACTACTATTTCCACTATGTTGTTGATTATGCTGATTGCAGTATTAATAATAACACAAATAATGCTATTGCTTTTTAAACAACTGCTGTTATTGCTGTTGTTTGGGTTGTCACTTCTATTGTTGCTGTTGCTGCTACTGTTTTGCGAATATTGATTTTATAAAAACTGCAACCACGACTATTGCCACTGCTATGCGATTATTGTTATTATAAAACTGCAACCACGACTATTGCCACTGTTGTGCGAATATTGTTATTATAAAAATCTTCAACCACGACTGCTGCTACTGTTATGCGAATATTGTTGTTTAAAAAACTGCAACCACGACTGTTACTACAGTTATGTGAATATTGTTATTATAAAAACTGCAACCACGAATGTTGCTGCTGCTATGCGAATATTGTTATTATAAAAACTGAAACCACGACTGTTGCTACTGTTATGCGAATATTGTTGTTTAAAAAACTGCAACCACGACTGTTGCTACTGCTATGCGAATATTGTTATTTTAAAAACTGCAACCACGACTGTTGCTACTGCTATGCGATTATTGTTATTATAAAAACTGCAACCACGACTATTGCCACTGCTATGCGATTATTGTTATTTTAAAAACTGCAACCACGACTGTTGCTACTGCTATGCGAATATTGTTATCATAAAAACTGCAACCACGACTATTGGCACTGCTATGCGATTATTGTTATTATATAAACTGCTACCACGACTGTTGCTACTGCTATGCGAATATTGTTATTATAAAAACTGCAACCACGACTGTTGCTACTGCTATGCGAATATTGTTATTTTAAAAACTGCAACCACGACTGTTGCTACTGCTATGCGAATATTGTTATTTTAAAAACTGCAGCCACGACTGTTGCTACTGCTATGCGAATATTGTTATCATAAAAACTGCAACCACGACTATTGCCACTGCTATGCGATTATTGTTATTTTAAAAACTGCTACCACGACTGTTGCTACTGCTATGCGAATATTGTTATTATAAAAACTGCAACCACGACTGTTGCTACTGCTATGCGAATATTGTTATTTTAAAAACTGCAACCACGACTGTTGCTACTGCTATGCGAATATTGTTATCATAAGAACTGCAACCACGACTATTGACACTGCTATGCGAATATTGTTATTATAAACACTGCAACCACGACTATTGCCACTGCTATGCGAATATTGTTATTATAAACACTGCAACCACGACTATTGACACTGCTATGCAAAATATTGTTACAACAACTGCTGCTGCTACTCCTATTACTTTGCAACCGCTTTTGTTAATATTGCTGATACAGTGAGTGATGATAATGATGATATCATTATCACTGTTGTGTTAATATTGCTGATACAGTGAGTGATGATGATGATGCTATCATTATCACTGTTGTGTTAATATTGCTGATACAGCGGATACTGCCAGTGATGATGATGATGCTATCATTATCACTGTTGTGTAAATATTGCTGATACAGCGGATACTGCCAGTGATGATAATGATGCTATCATTATCACTGTTGTGTTAATATTGCTGATACAGCGGATACTGACAGTGATGATGATGATGCTATCATTATCACTGTTGTGCTACAGCAAGTACTATAACTGTTGGGGTGGGGAGTTTTTATTTTTATTCTGTTGAAAATAATAGTAAAACGACAGCTATTACTTATACACTGCTTCAAATACTGTTCTTCTGTTACTGCTGCTCTTGGTACCACTGCTACTGTTGCTGTTACTAGTACTACTACTACTACTACTACCACTACTGCTACTTTCACCGCAAAAATTGCTATTAATACACGCGCACTTATTCTTCCAGCTAATCTCTCCCCTCCTCGGTATTGTAATTAGTGACAATGTCACTTAGTTACGATATTACAGTAATTTATTAGTAAGAACAACCTGAGTGTGTTTCTTTCAGGCGTGTCAAACTAAATTGCCATTTGATTGTGATTTACAGAAAAGAAGACAAACCAAAACAAAACACCTTACTGAGTGAAAACTATTACCAAATAAAGTTCCAAAACTACTTGATACTGAAGGATCACGATTATTATTTCAGTTTTGTGATATAAAATCCTGGACAATATCACACTCTCTAACCAGGCTAATAATGCTGTAAGAACATTATTTTGACTGGAAGGCGAGTTCTTTAGTGGTGACAGGTTGACAATGTTTTAAATGCAAGCCTGAATTTAGGACACAAATTTCGGTTCTTTTTATCTTTTCCTCCAACATCATAATACATGACCTGTCTGGTGAGAACGAATGACTGACTCTTTCCTTTCTGAGCTGCCAATCAGGTATAATTGCTTAGGTGGGAAAATGTATCGTGGGTAAACTACAGGTAAATTAGGGGAGGGACAGATAATTGATTTTGACACCCGCTGATGTGTTTGATATTCTTCTTGTCACCCGAGGTGGACAGTTTGTATACAAAGCGCATTTGTTAAGGGAAGGTGTGCTGTTTGATTTATCACAGAGATCCTTTGTGTCTGACGCCATCAATACTATTAATCTCTCTCTTTCTCTCTCTCTCTCTCTCTCTCTCTCTCTCTCTCTCTCTCTCTCTCTCTCTCTCTCTCTCTCTCTCTCATACACATACATGGTATTAATGTTTAAAATCGTATTTAATGTAACTGTAATATATGTCTGACACTTTGCTGTATGTTTGATCGTCAAAAAATGATATGATAAATGGGTAATTATTTTTTTCTCGTACCTGCTCTTTTTCCTGATGGAATCCTGAGTAAAATTGAATCCGTTCTACAAGATAGTCTCCTAATTGTCAAACCGCTAACGGCGTATCTGTACACATAACTGCATGGTACTTTAAAACCAATCATAATAATCCCTAAACCGAGATGATATGAATGAAATCAATATACTGATTTGTTTTATTTCACTGTTACATCTTTCTTATTACCTAATCTCAAATTTGGAATTAGAACCGCAAAACTGGGGAAAAGTTCAAAACACACACTCTCTCTCTCTCTCTCTCTCTCTCTCTCTCTCTCTCTCTCTCTCTCTCTCTCTCTCTCTCTCTCTCTCTCTCTCTCTCTCCTCTGCACAACGTCATTTTGTCAATAAATTAATATAGCATATATTCAGATCACCAACACCATTTTAGCTGCCAATTTACTGTTTTCTGTGTACTCACGAGTTAAAGAAATCGTAGCAGTGCTCTTACTGCGTGTGGCTTGAGTATTTAATTTTTATTTTGATCTTTAAACGGTACAATGACTTCAATTGTAGCTTAGATTGTATCTTTAGTGATGTCAAACGTAAATATATAGCCGTTCTCGACCACTTAAGGAGAAAATGAAGGCGATATTTTCCATGGACCACTGTTCTCATAAATCAAGGCTATATCTCATATAGTCTGAAGCTTATCATTTTCGCGACCATGTGTCCCTTGCCACACGCAAATTTTAATCTTTATGCTATTTTTATTTCTGTCCGATGCAGCACAAAGGAGACCAAAAAAAAAGAAGACATAATATTGGACTCTCCGTCCAGTCGACGCAAGAACCAAATCTTGTGTATACTGCATGTGGACCTAACTTTCCTCACCCTCTTTTGACACCTCGTATAATTCACCAATGAGTTTTTTGTTTTAGTGATTTTCTTTTTTTGAGAGAAATGTTTCTTAAGTACATAGCGATTTCATTGTTACTTGAAATTACCGCACAGGGATATGTACATCTTTTGCAGTTTAAAAGCCTGCAACAGTGAACAAAAATTTATTAGCGTTTTTTATCTTGTGTTCCATTTATAATGGACTTTCATTCTATTCCATTATATTGAAGATCGTGAGTACCAACGATGTTTTTGCAATGTCTGATATATTACATCCGATGATTTTGCGATGGTATATCTCGCTTGTGGACTCGAAAGCGCTTTTTTTATCCTTTGGGTCATCGGCAAATATTTAGACATCATATTACGGTATTATATCTTATCCCTACATGAATACCTAACTATACTGTTTGAATGTCTTCTCTTCAAAATCAACTAGACTGGTACGTTAATAATTTAAATCTAATGACTTGAATTTTCTTAAAACTCCTCAGTGCCTTATTAAAATGACCGTGTTTATTCTCAACCCAGGACGAGGCGGATCTTATAGGGGAGCCATCAAAAACGTCCTTATTATGTCATTTAAAAAATTCGTAATTTTTATTTTTATTTTGTATGAACGATCATTCGAGTTCTGTGGCAAATTTCTTTTTTTTCTCCTTATTACCAAACTGTTCATGCATAAGATTAAACCAAAATCTGAGCCATTCACTGCACCCAAAGTCGCCGCTTGGCATCAGGGAAGCAACAAAATATAATAGTATTTGATCTCAATTTCGTATTCCACACTCAAGTTCACTAGAATCTGAAGAAATCATTTGTTTTTACATACAAGTTATAATGGCACCGTACGTACTCATGTGAAACTAAAATTCAACTGCGAGCTTCATAGACCAGCATCTGGCGTAGCCGAATGCGCCGGCAGATCTTTGTCTACTTATTTTGTAACGATATATCAGTAGAAGTTTTTTTAAAAAAAAACTTGATGATTCGAATACATATTTTTTGACAGTTGCATCCGACTTATACGCGGTAATAGACGGTGATCACAAAGCCTAATTTCGGTTGCTCTTCTTTTCAGATCGCTGTGATAAAACTCCGCCATGGTATTTGCTAATTCCTCACCTTTTGTCTGCTTGGTGGTATTGGCTAGTCACGTCGTGTCTGCAGTTTACGTCATAAGCGTAAGAGAATCGACAAAAGGTAAGGTGGTGACGTTTCGCAGTTTATCTATCTCTTTTGTTTTTGTTTGGGGTGTGTATGTGCGTTTTATTATATTGTAAGAACATCACACAGGCAATTCTGAATGGAGTCATGTCTCTTTATTCCAGTACAAATTGAAACCGTTATCATTCAAAAGAACCCTGATTAAAGGATAAATGGGTTTAATGTTGAAAGTTTAGGCTTCATACTTCAATGTGATGTCATACTCCAATGTGATGTCATACAATGTGAATTACGGATAAGTGAATATACGGTTACTAAGACTTGACGCTATACATGGCTGGTTACAATAATAATGCTTGTATTTCTTTTTCATTGCTGTACAATATTTTAATTAACAAACATTTGCAAAAAATGAATTGTGTTGGAAGCAGGCCTGGTATAGTTATTATTATAAAAAGACAAGTCAAGGTCAAAGAGTTAACTGCCGCCAAATCTTCTGGAAAAGAGCATTTATTTGTTTGTTTGTTTGGTTAGGATTTTTAACGTAGCTTTAATAATTTTTCAGTCAAATGGCTACGATGTCTGCAGTGAGGCAATTTATAGTGATGTCTAGCACGGGGGCATCATGCCGCAGACATGTAATTTGATGTCCCACCCAGTCACATTATCCTGACACCAGGTCGACCAGTCCTAACACTAAACTCTTAATGCTGAGCGTTAAGCGAGGCAGCTGTTAGTACCATTTTTGTAAATCGTTGGTATGACTACGCCGGGGATCGAACCCATGACATCCTACTTTCGCGGCGGACGCTCTAACTCCTAGTCCACCGGAGCGGTGCATTTATTTATGTGTTTACATCAATTGTGAAAATTCCAATAGCAAATAGCTACAAATAGTTGTGAAGCAAGTAAAATTTAATTTAAGTAGCCTAAAATATATATTCCCCACCAACAATCAGTCCGATTTCGAACACCCACCCCCGCTCACAACTGCTCATCCTTCCCAAGGTAATACTTGAAAATTGTGAGTGTCAGTCCTGTCATTATATTTACTAATAGACTCTCGGAATGCACTCTCTAAAGCATATTGTGTGCAGTTGATATTTACTAATAGACTCTCGGAATGCACTCTCTAAAGCATATTGTGTGCAGTTGATATTTACTAATAGACTCTCGGAATGCACTCTCTAAAGCATATTGTGTGCAGTTGAAGTAAACCTTTGTATGCATTTACTGTCTTATCAATGATGTCGATATTATCACCCACATTAACGTTATCATTTTTTTTCAGATCTGACATGCTATACTTGTCCCGCAATGATGAACAATAAAGAGTGTAACAAATGGGCTCCAGATAAATTCTGCCCCCAGAGTAAGTATCTGTCTTTTCTGTATGTCTGTCTGTCTGTCTCTGTCTCTGTCTCTTGTTAGGTCGGCTAATGCATTAAGTTAAACACACACAGACACACACACATACACACATACATACATACATACATACGTAAACGCATAACGGTTTCAGAACAGTATTTTTCGTTCTGTTACTTTATGTACGCTTTTCTTTAAATTAGGAATGATTGTTACCTTCTTTTCAACTTTAAATCGTCTTTTATTCTAGACCACACAATATGCAAGACGGTTCATCGTATCAACATTATAACTGGGAAAAGCATAGTGGTGGATAAAAGCTGTGCACCGCAGGAACAGTGTAATGCTCTATCTGTTGGTTGTCATAAAACGGACATTAAAATTGAAATGGTAAGTAACATACAAACATTGCGACATTGATTAGCCTTTAATATATATTTTTTAATCAAACGTAAAATATCTTAGAAACTAGATTGCATAAGATTTCTTCAGCTCTTTGTGGATTTATGCAGATTTCTTCTTTTAATTACATTTTATAAAGATGAACTTTCAAACATAATGATATATATTCACACACAACACAAGTGTTGCTAAATGCAATGGATATGGACAAGTAAGCGACTGCGAAAGGTAGCTGTTTTATCTTAGAAAACAAACACACACAAAACGACTTTGTATTAAATAGTATGTGAGTGGCCTTGAAGTAAGCCATTAGTTAGGTAAATTTGGATTCGTAGTGTTCTGTAAGGCATGACAAAAGCAATTTAAAAGTGTGAAAAAACTCACAAAGACCCAAAATCAGGACGGATAATGGAAATCAATAAAATGAATTTTGCCCCTTCTCTTTTATGCAATATTCGTTAAAAGCGACAAGGTCTTGATACTTATGTAGCTATTAACATTCTTTGCAAAACATATATGGTGTAGAATATTAATCGCTTACATCACAATGAATATATAAAATGACCATGGCTTTAACCGCTTATGATTATTTTACAACTGCCTTTGATTTCTTCTATGACTTCAAGGACTTCTTAGATCATTTTAGTAATGGGTGTTTAATAATTGTTTTCCCGTGATTATTAATTTTTTCTGAGTATACAGCAAAGCGTCCATCGGGTTTAGATCTATAACATAAAAACACGCGCAGTATACATTGTATGATACTAATATAGTATGATACTAATATAGTATGATTCTAATATACAGAATGATTATAATATAATATGATTTTATATAGCTTGATTCTAATAAAGTATTATTCTAATATAGATTGATTCTAACATAGTTTGATTCTAATATAGTATGATACTAATATAGTATGATACTAATATAGTATGATACGAATATAGTATGATACTAATATGTTATGATTATAATATAGTAATATTCTAATATAGTTTGATTCTAATATAGCATGATACTAATTTAGTATGATACTAATATAGTATGATTCTAATATAGTTTGATTCTAATATAGTATGATGATAATATAGTATGATTCTAATATAGTATGATACATGTATAGTATGATTCGATTATAGTATTATACTAATATATTATATTATAATATAGTATTATACTAATATAGTATGATTCTAATATAGTATGATTCTATATAGTTTGCTTCTAATATAGTATGATGCTAATATAGTATGATACTAATATAGTATGATTCTAATATAGTATTATATTCATATAGTATGATTATAATATAGTTTGATTCTAATATAGTATGATGCTAATATATATAATGATTATAATATAATATAAAACGGACATAAAAAATGAAATGGTAAGTAACATACAAACATTGCGACATTGATTAGTCTTTAATATATACCTTTTAATCAAACGTAAAATATCTTAAAAACTAGATTGCGTAAGATTTCTTCAGCTCTTTGAGGATTTATGCAGATTTCTTCTTTAAACTACATTTTATAAAGATGAACTTCGAAACATAATGATATAGTATTATTCTAATATGGTATTATTCTAATATAGTACGATTCTAACATAGTTTGATTCTAATATAGCATGATTCTAATATAGTTTTTTTTAAATATAGTATGATACTAATATAGATTGCTTCTAACATAGTATGATGCTAATATAGTATGATACTAATATAGTATGATGCTAATATAGTATGATACTAATATAGTATGATGCTAATATAGTATGATACTAATATAGTATGATTCTAATGTAGTATTATATTAATATAGTATGATTATAATATAGTTTGATTCTAATATAGTATGATTCTAATATAGTATGATACTAATATAGTATTATTCTAATATAGTTTGATTGCAATATAGTATGATTCTAATATAGTTTGATTCTAATATAGTATGATTCTATTATAGTTTGATTCTAATATGGTATGATGCTAATATAGTATTATACTAATATAGTATGATACATGTATAGTATGATTCTAATATAGTATTATTCTAATATAGTATGATTCTATATAGTTTGCTTCTAATATAGTATGATGCTAATATAGTATGTCACTAATATAGAATGATTCTAATATAGTATTATATTAATATAGTATGATTATAATATATTTTGACTCTAATATAGTATGATGCTAATATAGTATTATTCTAATATAGTATTATTCTAATATAGTAAGATTCTAATATAGTTTGATTCTAATATAGTACGATTCTAATATAGTTTGATTCTAATATAGTATGATTCTAATATAGTTTTATTTTAATATAGTATGATACTAATATAGTTTGTTTCTAACATAGTTTGATTCTAATATGGTATGATGCTAATATAGTATTATAATAATATAGTATGATTCTAATTTAGTATTATTCTAATATAGTATGATTCTAATATAGTATGATACTAATATAGCATGATTCTAATATAGTATTATACTAATATAGTTTGATTCTAATATAGTATGATACTAATATAGTTTGATTCTAATATAGTATGATTTTAATATATAGTATGATTCTAATATAGTTTGATTCTAATATAGTATTATACTAATATAGTATGATTCAAATATAGTTTGGTTCTTATATAGTATTATACTAATATAGTTTGGTTCTTATATAGCATGATACCAATATAGCATGATGCTAATATAGTATGATACATGTATATTATGATTCTATAGACTTAAGTATGTTATGAAATATTCTTTTTTGATGTTCTTATGGATACGTTGTATAGATTGATTGAGTGAAGTGTTAAATCAGAACAGTGTTTTAGAAGTTGTTGCTGCTTGATACCCGAGTTTGGTAAATTATACATTCGTTTGGTTTGTGCTGTGGGTGAAGCGGACCTAAGATGGTGGTGTTATGTTTGATTGTTTAGAGGGTAGTAAACTGATTTTGTTTTCTGTCCTGGTAGAGTTAGTACTTGTTGTGAAGAGATCAACAACGGCAGTATAAGGTCTAGCACTAGTCTGTGGATGACAATGTGTTGTCTCTCCAGTTCTGGCGTTAAAGTCGTAATTGACATGTCTTTTTGAGGTTTGTACGAGATGTGTTATTCTCTGAAGAACGCATTCTCTAACCTCGTTGTAAACATGAATGCTCCTGTGTTACATTGTCATTGACCTGCTAGTGACTTGTCAGTTGGAAATTGCCATGCACTGTGTATTTTAAAAATTGTTTGCTACCACCTTGATAATCGTAATAGTCTAACGTGGTTTCCATCATGCATAGTTTGAATTGTCTGTTAGATGGAATAGTATCCATTTGGGAAGTTCTGAAAGACAATGCATAGCACATATTAATTAGTTAGCATCATGAAGTAATGGTATTGCACACAACATTATAGTTAATCGACTATGTGATGGTGTTCAGAACCTTTGCTTCTGGGAGTAGGTTTACTTATGGCTCTGTTTGGTCGTTGTAGCATTGATCAGTTAGTGAGGAGTTAGTTCTAAGAAAATCGGGTCGGCTGACGAGTCGAACAATATATTTTGAGCAGATGCGCTAAGGTTTATTGGAGATGTGCTACCCTGGTGAAAACGCAAACCCGAGTTTTCGGTAAGCAGGATTGGTCTTCTGTTAACATTTGTTTTCTTGGTATTAGAGGCATATGTACATTGAAGTCTTTCCTGCACTGAATTCGGAGGATTGTTATGAGTTAAACCCCAATAATTTGTCGGAACATTTTCATGTTGGATTTAGCTGGGTTAATTTGTATTTATTGTTGACATATACTTTACTTATAAGCAATTAGTGATTCAGAAATAATTTTAAATAAACAACGTAGACCCTAATATGTTGCGTATTATACGACAGCAGATCAGACTCCTTTTTGGCGTTTGGATTCGACTTACAAGAATGTAGAATTTTTACATATAAAGACAGACGGACAGTTCAGTGAAACGTTATCTTAATGTAATTAAATATTTGCTTTCTTTCCTTCTATTGCAGGAATTTGTGTCCTGTTGTGGATTTTCCTACTGCAACGAGGAGATTCCATTCGACCATTCCACGGCAATTAAACTTTCCACAGTTTTCAATGTCTCGTCATCGTCCGGTTCCAGGTTTACCCTAGTGAGTCGTATAGCTGCCATCATTTTTGCATACGTCGTCAAAGTTTGTGCATACGACCTAGGCTGATTCATATTTCTGCAATGTTACTAATCGGAGATTGTGGCAAAATCTTTTTCTTGTGAGTTGGCAACTGGTAACAGGAATGACCAGTTACCGCCATCATTGTTGCGTCTGGTCACCATACCATAGGTAACGATATGGTTGATACAGCAGCATCCAGTTGTATGACCTTTTGAATTTGTTCAGAAATTAGCAAAACGTATCTAAAAGTGACAGTCCTACAAGTAACATGACCATAAGCTGCAGACAACACGTGACGCTTAGCATGGCTTCCTTGGTAGGATCGTCAATATCGAATTCAAAGAGAGGCTTAAAGATATAAATTTCTGATATTGGTTACAAACATTTATTTTGTTCGGATTTGGATTTATTTTGTGCATTCATATTATATGAACATATTGTGTGGTGATTACAGATTTTATATTTTATGTATGATTACCATGTTAATACGCTTTCTGAAATCATGACTTCCGCTAATGCTCGAAGTGGTTGTTTTCCTGATCTTGAACTATAAATCGTACACAATGTTGGATGTATTATTGGGTAAATATTTGTATTAACAGAATCAAACAGATACCCATATTGTATGAGATTAAAGAAATGAGATTATACTGAGAACTTTCAAAGTACGTTGTTTTCAAGTTGTGCAATCTGTATGGGGTCTACGCAGGTTTGTTAATTCAGATGTATTTCATTTTGATAATTGAGAAGTAGAGAGTTTATCATGGTTTAAATTGTTGATGAATGTTTGGTTAATATGAGATGCAAGTGTATTCGCTAATATTCGATAATGTAAAAAATGGTGCTAAGTTAATTAGATATATAGAAAGGATGATATATGTTGTACAAAATACACAATACTATAACTAGTTAAATATATAACTAGTATAGTCATAGTAAACGTGTTTCATATTTATTGATGTTGTTTCTTCTTCACTTATTTTGAAGGGGCCTCGAGTGGCCGAGTGGTCTAAAGCGTTCTCCGTTACGAATCAGTGCCATCTCACCTCTGCGTGGGTTCGAGTCTCTAAGATTCGGCTAATATAGTTATGTGAGAAAGCTTGCCAGTAGCTTTTCGTAGGTCGGTGGTTCTTTCCGGTGTGTTTCCCGGGTTCTTCCTTTACCAATAATACTGACCGCCATGTATAGCCTATCGTGTGCTGAAAAATGGCGTTAAACTCTAAAAAAACAAACAAAAACAAAACAGCAACAACGACGATCCGTTCAGGAGCAATGATAACAAGAGTTACAATATGGTCGCTACGGCGGTCATTTTAGAACCGCAAGATGCACCATTATCATTTAGGACACTAGGAAATCTACTAGTGAAAACATAAACTTGTTACAGACCAGCTATGCAGGTAAAGGAGCGATGGCGAACTTTTCACACACACACACAACGTATATATATATATATATATATATATATATATATATATAGTTTAACTATCCTATGGGATACATTATCATGGCCGTTTCATAAAAAATGTGTTATAATGAATGACGTATAGCAAGGGAATGCTTAACTACATTGCTGAGAATCGAAGTTGCTAGAGTATAGATGTCACGTGTGTAATATCTACCAACCCAATCAGGAAATGTCTTGAGAGGCTTCGACGGAAAGGCCTAGACATGTTAGGACTGCTACGTTTTGTAGTTCAAAGCATTATGGACCGTATTAATGGGAAGATAAAAACAAATTTAAATTTTATGATCATTATACATCGTTTCCAAAAACGTTTGTTTAAAATTAAAATTATGTCATATCATCTAATTTATGTTTGAGTATGTCTGATTCAACCTTTATGGTTAGGAAAATACAAATCAACACTTCTACAACATAGGATTCAAACTGGATTTAACCTTCATAAACATGTAGCCAAACCTGAAAGTGAAATAAAAAAAAAAGCAGATGTATGCAATGAGAGCTGTTTACTGATCATAAAATCTGTAGCCTGTGTCCAAATATTTACAACTTTATCAATTATTCCAGACTGAATAAGTGAAATACCATCAAAATGTTATTTATATTTGACTAATATTTGAAATTTTGTTTCTTACTACCATTAGTTACATAACAGTAAACATTTTATTAATAATTAAGACACACCTTGTTGTTTTGAGACACTACCAAGGAAAGTAACGTTGACTCAAGTCTCCGCTATCATAGTTACTAGTATATATACATAGGGAATATGAAAATAAATGGACAAATGTTAGGCGTAGCCATGACTTTTTTGGAAGCTGTGGGAACTCTATGCCCACGCCTGGCAAGCTTATTCTAAAGATGTCGTTGCGAAGTCTTACGGTGAAATCCCCATCACGATAATATATTCCATTTCGAATGGCGATACCAGGAATTTTAAGATGGCCGCCACTGTGACATATTGGACGTAAAATCGGCAACATTTATGATCAACTAGTCACCATAAGAAATCTTCTCGTGGCAACTCAAAGTCGATACGACCTGACGTTTAGGGGAAGTTGTGATAACAAAACGTTCAACAGATATATTGACACCATTGTCATTTAGTCGTTAGTTGAAAATCCAATGTTGACTTGACCAGGCCCGGCCATAGAGCAAGGCGAACTAGGCAATGGCCTTGGGCTTTCAGGCCAAGCAATCTTCTTCATCGGGCCCAACGCTCATCGCTTGATGCCTGTACCCCGCATATTCTATGGCCCGGCCTGGATATGACCTTCCTTATCGGCGGTGTAGCAATACTACTATTTTTAAGATGGTTACTAAGGAAACTATATTGGAGGTCAGAACAGCACTATTTCCAGTTAGGACCTACTATACGTCATATGAAGTCATTCAATTATAGCATCATGTCGATATGACCGTCCATTCAGGACCTACTATACGTCATATGACGTCATCCACTTATAGCATCATGTCGATATGACCGTCCATTCAGGACCTACTATACGTCATATGAAGTCATCCAATTATAGCATCATGTCGATATGACCGTCCATTCAGGACCTACTATACGTCATATGACGTCATCCAATTATAGCATCATGTCGATATTACCGTCCATTCAGGACCTATATACGTCATATGAAGTCATCCACTTATAGCATCATGTCGATATGACCGTCCATTCAGGACCTACTATACGTCATATGAAGTCATCCAATTATAGCATCATGTCGATATGACCGTCCATTCAGGACCTACTATACGTCATATGACGTCATCCACTTATAGCATCATGTCGATATGACCGTCCATTCAGGACCTACTATACGTCATATGACGTCATCCACTTATAGCATCATGTCGATATGACCGTCCATTCAGGACCTACTATACGTCATATGACGTCATCCAATTATAGCATCATGTCGATATGACCGTCCATTCAGGACCTACTATACGTCATATGACGTCATCCAATTATAGCATCATGTCGATATGACCGTCCATTCAGGACCTACTATACGTCATATGACGTCATCCAATTATAGCATCATGTCGATATGACCGTCCATTCAGGACCTACTATACGTCATATGACGTCATCCAATTATAGCATCATGTCGATATGACCGTCCATTCAGGACCTACTATACGTCATATGATGTCATCCAATTATAGCATCATGTCGATATGACCGTCCATTCAGGACCTATATACGTCATATGACGTCATCCAATTATAGCATCATGTCGATATGACCGTCCATTCAGGTGGAGTAGCAACACTATGATTTTCAAAATGATAATTAATAATTGTTTATACAACTTTTCTCCATACAGACAGTTTCTTGTTGTTCTAGTTTTAATAGGCTTTAAACTACTGATTATTAATATTTATTTTTATCCTTCATTTATATGCAAACGTAAGTCTGTTGATATCTCACACACACACACACACACACACACACACACACTTACACACACATATTGTGCATTTAAATTAAAATAATAAATAGCCTCCTAACATTTATCAACTGCACATACCTTTCATAAAACATGAAAATAAAAACGATTATAACACATATTACACACACCTTTCATAACAATACATAACATTTATAACACATTACACATGTTTAATAAAATTACATACTTATAACACACCCTTCATAACACAATAATCACCTTTCATAAAATTAAACATACAGCACACTGTTAATAACACATAGTACACACCACACACCATTCATAACATTATTACATACTCCTTACATAACATATATTACAAACACAATTCATCGCATACTACACAATCTTGTAAAACACATTATACACACCTTTCAAAACACAGACTACAAAGAAAATAATCACGTGTGGAATAGCACAATAAAAAGAGATATTTAAGGAGTATATACTTCCTATAAAAGAAATGGAGATTAATGTCAATTACCAGTGAAATTAGTTATGTTCATAATACACCTATGACAATTTCTGTTAAAAGTGCTGATAAAGAAAATTCATTCAAGAATATTTAAAAGTTTGTTCGTACTGTATCACCAGTAATGATAAAACTATATTTATGGACAATATAGTGTATCAGATATTTTTTCCATATTAAAGTTTAATTTTTCTTGGCATATTTATTCTATTTGAATACATATCACAACACTGATAAACACTATTCTGAAATATGTGGGTATTTCTGAATTAAAAAAATACTGCTGCTACTCCTGGTGACATGGTGCATACATTTGTTGATTTTATTTTATTCAGAAGTTAGGACTAGTCTGTCTGTTAATTTTACTATAATTTTAATGCTACATCCACCCAAAAATGTTACCAACAACCTGACCCTATGTTTAAAAGAAATTGTCTTCTAAATGATAGTTTTTAATTTGAAAAATGCTTACTTAATCCTTTTCACTTTGAAAGTTTCACATCTTTTGCCAACTCTTCTCCACAAATCACTACGAGTTGCTTCACAGGCTTTTACCGCTCTGGTGGCGTAGTGCTTAGAGAGTCCGCCGTGGAAGTGGGAGGTCGTGGGTTTGATCCCCGGCTGAGTCATAACAAAGACTTAAAAGCATTAAGAAATTAGTAATAGAACTGGTCGGCCTGGTGTCATGATAATGTGACTGGGTGGGATATCATGCTATATGTCTGCGGCATGATGCCCCAGTGCTAGACATCACTATAAACTGCCACACTGCAGACATCGTAGCGATATGACTCCAATTCTTTTAAATCCTAATCAAACAAAATCAAAATCACAGGCTTTGAAATGTGCTGGCTAGCAGTTAATGTTAAAATTCCTACATATGGTATTTGTGCAAAAGTTTCCATTGTACTAGCAGAGTATGGTTATCCAACAGTCATTAATTACAAATGCAATGATAAATTACCAATAACCACCAAGCCTCTCATCAGCAAAGCATTTTGTTTAAAACTAAACATTTTTGCCTGAAACTTGTAGAAGTTAATTAGCAATATATGTTTGGCTGATCGCAATAATTTCAATAAATAATGATGTCACTGAATGATGAATTTAAACAATTTGTTAGAGATGGAATGTAATACATGTATTTTCAACTCAGAAATTTGACAGAATTCAAAATTTAAGTCACAATCCAAGTCAGATATCTTTATTCAATGTATGTACAACACTGAAAGACAACAGAACATTGTATCATCTCTAACATTTGGAAGTGGAATCAAAGAAATTATGAAACTATTTAGCAAAGCACACTTTGTTATATACAAGATCACATCTGCCAGTTCTTCCATTCTTTGATGCAATTACACATTTTACAACTGAAGGACATGGGCAAGAGACCTGGCATCGGTGGAATGTTCCAAGTATGTACTGTTAATTATGTAGAGAAGCTTTAATTTATATATTGCTAATTTTGTCCAGAGATGGTTATTAGAAAACAGATGGCCCTTTTTAACACAAGTTTTTGATTAGCTTGTTTCATAATACCAATTCTTTTTGATACATAATAAGATTCCATGCGGTCTGCTAAGTGAAAAGGTCAGCAGGTGCCAGAATCAACTTACTTATCTTTTAGAAAGTAATTTATATATTCTTCCTTTCCTATTTCCATTATAATTTCACATTATGCAGATATCAGTACCAAAATAAGAATCAACTTTTCATCAATTATTTTAAAATATTTCATGTAATTTTATGAGAGTGATACAGATATCAGAAATGTTTTGTTTGCTCAAGTTAAATTTGATTTTCAACTCAGAAATTAACATTAGCAATGATTCATATATCAATAGACTGAAACCCATTTTTTTAATAATGTCTTCTGTACAAATTCTGTAAAAAGAGGTCTTCAAAAAATAAAGAGTACAAATTTATAGTGCAAATTCTGTTTCTATTTTTCTCTCATTTGTTCAAAAATTGTCTCTTAAATCTCAAAACAATTTACAATCATGCACTACCACATGTTGAAGAATAGGATAGTGTATGTTAATGATAACAATGGTAAAGAGTGCTTTATGAAATATCCATTAGCTGCTCTGGTCCCTTCAACTAATGCCACTTATAATCTTACATTAAACAGTGAACCTTAATTGCATAACCATTGCCATCTCTAACACGAAAATGAGATTTACATGTCAAACTATGTCATATGCATACACGTTTGATGTTAGTGTAAGCATTTTTTAATATAAATTTCTGGATCCTGAATGCAAATAAAGTTAACTCAAGGGCCATAACTCTGTAAAAGTTTTGTTTAGTAAAATAGTGAAAATCATGCTGGATTTTGAAAGAAAAGTCCAATACCAATTTTTACTTCAAAACAAACAGTCTATTTTGAGTTGCCACGTGCAAACAATTTTGTGAGGGACATAACACGTGCCATTGTGGAAGAATATCAGCAACATCATGTGCCCCATTAATTGGCAGAAATTGATTTTTTTCAAAGAGAACAAAAGATTAAAACACCATCAAATATCAAGTTGCTGTGGTTAAAATGCAGGCTCAAAACAAAAAACCTGAGAAGATTGAACAATGAACAAATTTGAACACATACACAAATTCATTCCTATTATAATTTAAACAGAATGAATCTGAATGGAAAACAATTTGACAACAATAAAGAAAATGACTAATATACAAATTAATTCCTATAAAATTGCTGGTACAAGGTGAACATACATTTATTCCACATTTAAAATTTATCTAAACAAAGATAATGTCAAAGCTCTCTTTTGGTTTCATGCCTTGCTCAATAAGATGCCATTTCTTAACATACATACATATATATAAAGCACCCATCAAGCCATACTTTACGTTTTTGGCTGGAATTTGCAGGTAAACAAATAACAACAAATGAAGATTTAACATGAATCTGACTGTGATTATTTCATACACTGGTCCAAGTTTTCATAGCATGACATACATGACAAATTTGTCTGAAGCTTTTCATTTTCAAACTCACTGTCCTTAATGTATGACATGGGAACAGAATTGTATGAAGGGGCTAAGAGTAAAATCTCTGCCCCACCCCACCCCACCTCATCCAACCCCACCCCAGCTTTACAATCCAGAGTCATACTCAGGCATATGTTATGCAAACAGAAATGTAACTTGAAACTGTTAAACTAATGTATGGTCTAATGGACACTTTTGAATAAAAATAATAAAATTGTAAATTTAAAAAATATCTTGCACACTAAAAAGCACAATTCTTCCAAGTAAGAGAGCCAGTTAATGTATAAATGTTTACCAATTCTTTGAAACAAGCATTTCGATTGGTTACAACATAGATCATGTGATACATTAAACAAGCATTTAGATTGGTTACAACATAGATCATGTGATACATTAAATAAGAAGCCACCAAAAAAGGAACTACATTTGTACTCATACCCTATATGATTGCTTTTTTTTCTTCTTTTATTTACAAACAATATTTAAAAGGTTCTGTTATTTCTTGAGATTCTTTATTATTTTTAAAATTATTTGTAAATAAAAGACCATTAGTTTCTATTTTACAGGATTCATGAAGTCAATCAGCTTTAAAATCCAATTACATGCTGATTATAAATGAACTTAACATTGTGAAGGCTGTTCACGGTTTGTGAGGAATACATTCTCAAGTTTCAGAACTTCATGTCTTCACTACTCTGGTGGCCAAAGTGGTTAGTGCATCTGCGTCGGATGTCGGAGCTCACAGGTTTAAATTATGGCCAAGTCATAACAAAGACTTATAAAAATGTTACAAATAGCTGCCTTGCTTGGTGCTCAGCATTAAGAAGTTAGCATTAGGCCTGGTAGGCCTGGTATGAGCATACTGTGACTGGATGGGCCATGATACCACATGTCTGAGGCATGATTCCCCAGTGCTGGACATCACTATCAACTGCCTCACTGCAGACATCGTATCGATAAGACTCAAATTCTTCTCTCACCTTAAAATCTTTTAAAGAAAGATCATAAAATCATGTTTGGTATCAGTTCTGGCATCCAAGCTAATTAAATATAATAACACATTATTGAAATATATTACAACAGTCAATACCCCCCCCCCCCCTGAAAAACCCAACAACAACTGACAAATATGAAATTAACTGGCAGAGCTTTGATTTTTTAACAATGGGCATCACAGGTTTGTCCAAGTACAGGCTATGCAGGTAACCGAGTAAATGGTATTTTCTTCTTATATGGGTTCAAACTGAACAGGGATGGTTTGTTTTGCAATAAATGGATGCATTTGTTCATTTATACAATGAAAGTGTATGATTTATACCAGCTTCACCACCAACCTTCTTTAGATCAGCCTCCAGCTGCGTCAAGAATCACCAAGTGTGATGCAGGGTTATGCTTTCTTTTTTGCTGGCTACATAAATCTGGTGGGTTGATGTAAAAGGCTGTATCTATTTAATGGGTTAATGTAAAATGCTATATCTGCTTGATCGATTGATATAAATTGGTACACATACAATACAGATGTTATACTTCCAAAATGTTTTCAATGAAGCATTAATCTTTCAGTGTTTACATCACCAGGTGTAGATAGAGCATGTTAAATGGTGTGGTATGATCACACAAGCAACAGAATTAGGCAAAAAAAGATTTATGATAAATTGTATTTGTGTTCTCATGTAATTACTCATTTGTTTTTGCAACAACATTAATGTGGGTTTACCTTATTACAATGTTGTTGTTGTTGTTGTAGCATTTAACACCATTGTTCATCACAATACAGGCTATAAACGGCAGCCAGTATAAATGGTGGATAAAGAATTGGTGAATACCCCAGAAAGAACCACCAACCCAAAAGAAACTACTGGCAAGCTTTCTCACATACCCACATTGGTCGAACCTGAGACTCGAACCCAGGCATCCAGGTGAGATGGCAGTGATCAGTAATGTGAGAGTTTAGACCACTTAGCCACTCGGGGTCCCCATATTGAAATGGCATATAAAGTAAAATTTGTATGCAAGGTGTGCATGCATTATAAAGAAGAATCAAATCTTTTGTATTGACCAGTCGCAATCATCTTTAATATTTTGTCAATTTCGTGTCTGTCAGTTGTAACCATCTTTAATATTTTGTCAATCTCGTGTCTGTCAGTCATAACCAACTTTTATATTTTGTCAATCTCGTGTCTGTCAGTCATAACCATCTTTAATATTTTGTCAATTTCGTGTCTGTCAGTCGTAACCATCTTTTATATTTTGTCAATCTCGTGTCTGTCAGTCATAACCATCTTTTATATTTTGTCAATCTCGTGTCTGTCAGTCCGTTAGTCCTAAGCCACATTTCATGTATCCTCACATCCATGTTCAAAACAACATACTGTTGGTGCATTATGTTCTGACTGATCAGGATCTATGTTGTTTGTGTTGTTGGTGGTGCATTATGTTCTAACTGATCAGGATCTATGTTGTTTGTGTTGTTGGTGGTGCATTATGTTATAACTGATCAGGATCTATGTTGTTTGTGTTGGTACATAGTGAAATGGAAGGTCTGTATTTATGCAGTTTGCAGTTGTGGCTGACTTGTGTACATGTACATAGAGTACTGATGCGTCAGAATGATACATATAATACAGACAATAGTAAACCCTATCGAGATAGGTCACATGAAACAATTTTATCTGCATATTAACATCATAGACTTTAAATTTTGATCTCTGTCCTGGTCAATGAGACTCTATGCCATTCACATGAAATCATGTGTAGAAATAATAGCATAGGCCCTGATCTGCTGGCATATTACTTGCTGGATGATTAGACTCCATGCTAATCAAACAAAATCTTGCATAAAATCAACAGCGCAGATCCTGATCTAATGGTACATTATGCCAAAGTGATTTGGGGCTTATGGATGATCTCTTGTGAAAAGTTGAACTCTTTAACTTCCTTAAAAGATGATGATCATTTTGCATAGCTCAAGATTCAAAGTCTCTACAAATGATATAGGGCAGTGTGAAATGTACCATGCTTCGGTAATATCTATATGCATGGTATATTACTGCTTAAAAAAACATGATACCATTTCTAATTCTCCATAAGCATATTATATATTTTAAAAAATCATCAAATTTGCCAGGGTTGAAGATCACAGATTCCTCTACTGAAAAACAAAGTTGTATTTTGATTTACATTTACTTAAGTCACATTGGCTGTCTGCAACCCAGTCATATTTACTACTGGTTAAGTATGATACAATTACTTAAGTCACATTGGCTGTCTGCAACCCACTGTCATATTTACTACTGGCTAAGCATGATACATTTACTTAAGTCACATTGGCTGTCTGCAACCCAGTCATATTTACTACTGGTTAAGTATGATACAATTACTTAAGTCACATTGGCTGTCCGCAACCCACTGTCATATTTACTACTGGTTAAGTATGATACAATTACTTAAGTCACATTGGCTGTCTGCAACCCACTGTCATATTTTCTACTGGTTAAGTATGATACAATTACTTAAGTCACATTGGCTGTCTGCAACCCACTGTCATATTTACTACTGGTTAAGTATGATACAATTACTTAAGTCACATTGGCTGTCCACAACCCACTGTCATATTTACTACTGGTTAAGTATGATACAATTACTTAAGTCACATTGGCTGTCCGCAAACCACTGTCATATTTACTACTGGTTAAGTATGATACAATTACTTAAGTCACATTGGCTGTCTGCAACCCAGTCATATTTACTACTGGTTAACTATGATACAATTACTTAAGTCACATTGGCTGTCTGCAACCCAGTCATATTTACTACTGGTTAAGTATGATACAATTATTTAAGTCACATTGGCTGTCTGCAACCCACTGTCATATTTACTACTGGTTAAGTATGAAACAATTACTTAAGTCACATTGGCTGTCTGCAACCCACTGTCATATTTACTACTGGTTAAGTATGATACAATTACTTAAGTCACATTGGCTGTCCGCAACCCACTGTCATATTTACTACTGGTTAAGTATGATACATTTACTTAAGTCACATTGGCAGTCTGTAATCCACTGTCATATTTACTACTAGCTAAGCATGATACATTTACTTAAGTCACATTGGCTGTCTGCAACCCAGTCATATTTACTACTGGTTAAGTATGATACAATTACTTAAGTCACATTGGCTGTCCGCAACCCACTGTCATATTTACTACTGGCTAAGCATGATACATTTACTTAAGTCACATTGGCTGTCTGCAACCCATTCATATTTACTACTGGTTAAGTATGATACAATTACTTAAGTCACATTGGCTGTCTGCAACCCACTGTCATATTTACTACTGGCTAAGCATGATACATTTACTTAAGTCACATTGGCTGTCTGCAACCCAGTCATATTTACTACTGGTTAAGTATGATACAATTACTTAAGTCACATTGGCTGTCCGCAACCCAATCATATTTACTGCTGGTTAAGTATGATACAATTACTTAAGTCACATTGGCTGTCCGCAACCAAAAGCCCACTGTCATATTTACTGCTGGTCAAACAATTGCTAAATTTTGTGGCAAGACTTGACTTGGGATTTGAACTTGTAACTTCTGCACCCAAAACAGATTCTGTACCCACAAAGCCACCATGGCAGGGCAAGTAAAATAGTAATGGTAGAGATGTATTAGCCTTTCTCACAGCAATTGCCCAATTAGCATGGATTGGAAAATGCTACACAAAACATTGATTAAATGTAATTCTGATAATAATTCTACAATTAAATGACAACTTCTTTGGTAATCTACTGCTTATGTAGTTGTAGTAATCTATCTAGACCTGACCCTTAATATAAAGAGCATTTGTTAATTAAGGACAATTTTTATTAAATCCATTTTCCTACACTGAATGCAAATTCAATATCTTTATGAAAGCCACATAATGGTATGCCATGTAATGTACACATGTACTACATTTTGTTTTAATCTACAATGTACTACATTTTGTTTTCATGTACAATGTACTAAATTTTGTTTTAGTGTACTGGGGAGTAATGCTTTCTTCACTGTACTGGGGAATACGCCATTTTCCATTATGAGACAAATAAAATAGATATTTGATTTAAAATACAAAATTATTTTACACATTTAAAAAAAGTGATTTATCTCAACAACAATAAAATACTTGTCAAATGCATTCATATGACTAGAATAAGATTTAAGATTAAGTTTTATCTCTGCAGAGCTGATTGATACATTCCTTAAATTGTTCCATAGTAAATCTGCTTTCAAAGCGAAATCATGAACAAATGCTGTGTTAAAAAAAATAATTTTAGATCATAAACATGCAAATGTAACTTTGACATCAGATGGGTTATTATTTGGTTAAAACAATAAATATACGGTAATTATTATTTAATGAATATGTGTACAATACTCATGATTATTATTGTAATTGTTATTTGATGAATATGTGTACAATACTCCTAATTATTATTACTGCAGCACAGAACAAGGCCTGGGCCAACATGTCATGCCAAGCCTACGATCAACGCACTGCTGAGAAAAAAGTGTGCTGTTGATGAGCAAAACATCACAGACTAACTTAATTAAGTTTCATAATGATTCATCAAGTGGAAATGCAGTATATAAAAAAGCGAAATCACATGGACACTAAAATCATTTTATGGTTAGCCTTAATTGCAAAGTCAAAAGGGTAAGCAAGCATGTTACAGAATAAATTTTGTAAGTTTATTAATGAATCATCTCAAGTACAAAAAGGTCCATCAAGGAAACCTAATAATAAGACAAGAACCAAAATGTTAATGAAAATTTCTCATGACTGTACAGGAAATGTAGTCAGTCAGATGCTCAATGAACTGCTTTTTAATTATACAAGTGTGAATACAATCCATTAAGCAGTTAAAGAAATAAATGAAAACTAAAAACTTTAGCTAGAACCAAAACTAATTTAGACAAATATATTCCCCACATGGATATATGACTGCTTTTTGTCATTTTCTCTAATGTGGGTTGGACTAAAATGTCAAAAACATTAAAATACATTTAACCTGCTAAAGCAATAACCTCTATATAAGTCACTTGTGTATAACATTCATGGACAGAAGGTCATAAATATACAGGTTACAGTAGGTCACATCTACACATCATTGAGTGCACTCACCTGTAAATAAAGATCATGTACAGGAGGTCACATCTGTGCATAATTTTGTATAAACTACCTGTAATATAAGGGGCAATGAGTGGCACAGTGGTCTAAAGCGCTTTCCATTACGGATCACTGCCATCTCAATTTAATGCAGTCACTGGTATACAAACATGATGTACAATGGGTCATATCTGAATATAATTTAATGCAGTCACTGCTATACAAACATGATGTACAATGGGTCAAATCTGAACACAATTTAATGCAGTCACTGGTAAACAAATATGATGTACAATTGGTCAAATTTGAATATAATTTAATGCAGTCACTGCTATACAAACATGATGTACAATGGGTCAAATTTGAATATAATTTAATGCAGTCACTGCTATACAAACATGATGTACAATGGGTCAAGTCTGAACATAATTTAATGCAGTCACTGGTATAAGAACATCATGTACAATGGGTCAAATTTGAATATAATTAAATGCAGTCACTGGTACACAAACATGATGTACAATGGGTCAGATCTGAATATAATTAAATGTAGTCACTGGTATACAAACATGACGTGCAAGTTAACATATAACCTTTAACCTAGTTTTCTGTCGCCTTTATAGACAGAGTATCAAGAATTACAATTGAAACTTTCTTTATTTGTATAGCTTCCTTTGGTAATGCAAAAACTCCACAAAAATGTGAAATGTATATTGTGAAAGATTAATGGCCAATTTCTGTGTATAAAATTGAATAGAATGGTGAAAGATTAATGACCAATTTCTGTGTATGAAATTGAATAGAATGGTAAAAGATTAATGGCTAATTTCTGTGTATGAAATTGAAAAGAATGGTGAAAGATTAATGGCCAATTTCTGTGTATGAAATTGAAAAGAATGGTGGAATTAATGAATCATGAATGTTGTACACTTTTTTAGTGGCACATACTTGTGTAGAAGGGAATATGCAAACTGAAAAAAACACCAATTCAGGATACGTTTTTAGAAAAATTAAAAATGCACACATATCACTTTTGGCATAATGAACTTCTGTATATAAAAAACATTAACAGAGACCTGTATGAAGCAGCATCATATATACTCATCCATATGAGTTAATTTGTGAAGTGTAGGGGCCCTGAGTGGCCGAGTGGTCTTAAGCGCTGTCTGATACGAACCACTGCCATCCCACCTCTGTTTCCGTGTGTTCGAGTCTAAGATTCGGCAAATGCAGTTATGTGAGAAAGCTTGCCAGTAGCTTCTCGTGGGTCGGTGGTTCTTTCCGGGGTTTGTCCGGTTTCTTCCTCCACCAATAATACTGGCTGCCATGTATAGCCTATATTGTGCTGAAAAATGGCATTAAACCATTAAAAACAAACAAACATCCTCTGTGAAGTGCAGACCCCAAATCTGTGCATTTCACAGACCCCGAATTTCACAGATTCTGATCTGTCTTTGCATAATATGCCAGTAGATTTGGGTCAGTGCAATTTATTCCAAGTAACCAGAAGAACAAACAAAAGTCCTTGATCTTCAAGCACATTATACAGTGTGGCAGACAGTATGTCATTACTTAAAAGTGTGTATATTTGGTATTTTGACAGGAAATTTATCATCAACAATTTTTGCTAAGGAGACACCTTATATGAAAATATTTTCATGTTGTGAAATTAAGCATTTCATTACTTTGAAAATATTACATGCTAAATGTTCCAGATTTTACAATTTTGGTGGCAAAAAGACATAAAAATTTGCAAGGTTAAATGTTTGTTTCAACTGATTTAATCAAACAAAAAAAAATACGGTAATTTTGACATAAATGCTACAACAATCTGATAGATGTAGAGTCATGTCTAAATATTTAATAATACGTTAAAAAGAAAAGGCACTACTCTATGGAAATCTAATTCATAATTTTGATATTTCACATGAGAAATATCACATGACACCATAACTATAAAACACATCATGGAATCTTAAAACATAAAAGTGAAATGTCAGAAGGAAAATTAAAATAATAGTTTATCACACAATGTAAATGTTTGTTTTGCAACATAATAAAAAGAATCTATAATTTTTGCACCTCTTTGATTTCAACATTTATGTAACCAATAAATAAATATCTTTCAAAATTGTGCAAGTCCGAGCTTACAATAACAAAATGATACAAACTGTTTGATACATATGTTTTATATGAACACCAACCAATGAAATCTCCCATGCAGGAATATTTAGGGTTGAGTTTAATTAAATAAAACAAAACCTGAATTTAAATTCTGCCATCTGTTTAAGTACTGTGTGTAATGGTAGTTATCACATTTTACAAGTGAACGTTAATATTAATAATACTGCTAAAGTGGCCTAGTGGTTAGAGTATTCGTCGCGGAAGTGGGAGGCCGTGGGCTTGATCCTCAGCCGAGTCATACCAAAGACTTATAAAAATGGAACTAACATCTACCTCGCTTGGTGCTCAGCATTCAGAGGTTAGTGTTAGGACTGATCGGCCTGGTGTCTGGATAATGTGACTCGGTGGGATATCATGCTACATGTCTGCAGCATGATGCCCCAGTGCTAGACATCACTATAAACTGCCTCTGCAGACATCGAAGCAATATTACTGAAATTTTTTTAAAGCTACGTTAAAAATTCTAATAAATTAAACAAACAAAAGATATTAATAAACTCCGGAGTAGACAACACTGGACAAAAAAGTGGACAAATGTGAAATGACAGTGCTTATTTATACCTTGTGACATGCATTCATCTTCTTCCACCTCTCCAATCAAACAGTGAAAACTAAATGCTTCATTAAATTATGGTCTGATCTTATTTTAAAAAAATTCATTTTGTTTTCATTTATCTGACGTGATTTTCTTTTCTCCATTAGCACTGACTCCCCACCCTTCTTTAAATTTATGTAAAAGCCAGCCTGAATAAAAGCTTATTAAATGGTATACTTCCAGTGGCGAATACATTCCTAAACTGACTGCTACACTGGCTAAGGGTCAGACAAAATATCATACTAGCAGCTGCCTTGTTTGGTGCTCAGCATTAAGAGGTTAGTGCCAGGAATGGCTGGCCTTGTTTCAGGATAATGTGACAGGGTAAGACATTATACTCAAGGTCTACAACATGATGGCCCAGTGCTAGATATCAATATAAACTGTCAAACCACAGACATTGTGGTGATATGACTGAAAAGATGTTAAAGCTACTATTAAAATCAAAATATCACACATTCTTTAACCTCAAATTAAGAAAGGGCCTGATTTGAAATTACCTGGAAAAGAGATGACATCACTGGAAGGGACAAACACATCAATAATTGAAATAATAATCCTTCTTACACAATAACTGACAACTAACTGACTAGTTCCTGAACACTTTTTCATCATGTCTCACTACACAATAAATGACATCCAAATGACTAGTTCCTGAACACTTTTATGTCATGCTTCCTTTAAACAATAATTGACAATAAACTGACTGGTCCTTGAACACTTTTACATTATGTTTCCTTACACAATAACTGACAACCAAGTGACTGGTTCCTCAGCATGTTTACATTACGTCTCCTTAGACAATAATTGACAACAAACTAAATCAGTCTTGAACAGTTTTGCATCATACCTCCTTAAACAATAATTGAAAATAAACAGACTGGTTCATTTACATTTTTATATCATTCCCCATTAAGCAATAACTGACAGTCAAATGACTGGTTCTGATACATCAGCAAATATGACAATAATTATCACATGATTACAATATAGTCTAGAACAAGGCATTTATTTCTCACCATCTTACTGTACATCTATGATAATTAAAATTGCACTTAATAATAAATGGTCTGGGAAAAATTACAATAATTGTCTCAATAAAAAAAGTCACAGCTACAAATAATTCTTTCACTTCCGTTTAAGTTGTAATAAGTGAATCTTGTGATCTCATAATCATCCCTAACGTCTAGACATAATCCTCTTTTCAATTACTCAGGCCTTATCAATATTTCAAACCTATTTGAAATATAGTTCAGAAAATCAGGGGGAATACTTTTCTAGGATACAAATGTTTTTTTTTAAAAAATATGTACTCTAGAAATGTCTTCAGTAACAATTAATCCACCATATATGCTTGCTTACATGTTGTAATCAATATTAAAAAAAAATACAGACTGATTTGCTCTCACGTGTGATTTTTGACAAATAATACTTACAAGGCATAGGTAAATAAAAGTATCACTGTGCATAAACCTTAAAAATATTCTAAACCAGAATAATTTAAAAAATGGCCTGCAGATCTGAACAAGTCATGTATTTATTAATACAAACATGCTATAGTCTGCATATACCTCCATTTTTGTTTGTACCCTGCCCCCCCCCAAACCAATTTTCAAAAGATGAAAAGCATAAATGAGATAAAAGATGCACATAATTTAGTCAGATCATTTATTGATTTATTTTCAAACCTGATCATGCCCAGGTAAGACCTTACCACCATTATCATCTGCTCATTTCATTCTAAATGGAAGTTTTTGGTGTAAAAGATGACCTGTTCGCCAGTCATTTCCAGTGCCTGGACAAGTCCATTTTCAGAGTTGTGTATGCATGACTATAAATGTATGTACATAGAAGGAAAATACTAAGTCATCTGCTAACAATGTTTACAATGTCAATTCAAGCAATGGAAAAGAATGATAATTACCAATTTGCCTTTCACATTGATTTAAAAAGTAGTGTAATTTCTATGTACAAGTGTGCAAAGGATAGAACTCTAAACTCTTAACATTCTGGTAATTGATGGAATTATCTGGCAGTTACCAGACAGGATGGACTACGTCACAATGTTAGTATGGAAAGTCTGTTAAGCAAGAAAGACACAGGATGCTGTGTTTGGACCAGTTTGGTCACGGTCAGGTTATAAATTAAAAACACTAACAAATTAATCGACTAAGTTCTTTGCACGTTTTATCATATTAAAAATTTCCAAAATTGAAATCGGTAGATGGGTATAAACAAATGGGGAAATAAAGTCAGACTTTACCAAAGTTCAATTGTCTAACAAAAGTGATTCTTTCTTGTTTAAAAATTGTTTAACTCCAAAAAGTGACAAAATTCTGAAATGAAAAATGACAAATTGCTACGATGAGTGGAAAATCTAGAGATCATCAACTTATTAATATGTTTACTAATTTTATTTTCTGCACGAAAAAATGTTAAAAGTACGGGCACAATAACCAAAACCTAACCTAGTCTCAGGACTCAGCCAGGTAATCTAAATCAACAAATTTGACCAGACATGGCTAATTAGGTTTTGACCAATTCTGCATACAAAAACTATGATGAATGGAAGATTGGACAATCCATGCAAAAAAACAAAATCAGCAGGTCTTCTTTCCCTGGGAAAGGTAGAGACACAATCACCACCTAACCTGAGTTAGTTAAAAAAAATTTTGGGGTTTGTATAATGACAGAATTATGGAATGCACTACATTCAGAATGTAATGAACCCATTCTTGATCCATTATTTTGCAAAAGAAAACTAAGTAGCCATTTTTGTTAAAAGTTTACAATATTATTATCAAACTACTGAAATTACTAATGGCTTTAGTTCAAGTCAGACTAATTGTCACAGAACTAGAGAAAATAACATAACTTTAGAGATACTGTCATGCATGGTCCTTTTCACAAAGAAACCATCATCATAGTATTTGTTCCCTTTATAAGTCACTCGAGAATTTACATCAATATTTGTTACTACTTTTTTGTAAGACTAAAATGTTTGTTATTGTTTATAGTAATACAAACTATATTTAGTAACAAGATTGAACCCTATGCCATTAGCATTGATGGGACGAAACAACTCTGAAGACCCAAACTTCACTTACAACTATAAACATGACACCACAAGTCATCTTTGTACTGTCCCTTTCACATAAAGAATTAAAACAGTCTGGTACTATCACCTCTCACAGCCTTGACAAAGTGCTATTTGTCCTTTAATATAGTTTCGGCACGGGCACAGTCTGCGAAGATTCTCTTGCTTTCCCACACAGCTAAAAAGGAGTTCATCTTGCTGTAATATACAGTCATTAGTCCGTGTATCTAGGGCAGGATAAAAGATATCCATCGCTACTTTCTCTGTGGAACAGGGTGCTCCATGTTGTTTCAATGCTTCCATGGAATTTGTGCGAAGAAAATGACTAGGCTCACAAATAAAATCTGTTAACAGAAAAGAAACAGAAAATAAAGTTTCTAAATATGATACAATATAAATTCACTTGCTGCTCACGTTCGATTTGCTCACATTCGATTTGTTCACATTTGATTTCCTGATATGGTTAAATACTTTAGAAAATGAACAAGCTGTATTTAAAACCCACATATTAACTAACTAACATTCAAGATAAAGTTATGGGATTTGCTGCAATATTGCACACAAATTTAAGACTTACTTTTTCTGGATCTTTGATATTAGCATATTTATAAAAGTATGTAAATGAAATATCTTACTTTAATAGCATATGTTAAAGAAAATCTCTCTACTTTAAATTTGTACCTAATAATTTTTATGACAACACACAATCTGAAAATTTACTATATCACACATTTTTGCAGAATGTTTCGTAAATGATGTTGTTGTAAATATTTGAGAAGAGTGAAAAACTCTCCTCAGCACAATAAGAAGAGCTGTTTGCATTTACAAAACAAAAGCCCTGAGATACTTTGCACTGCATGAACAAAAATCAATTCATTGGCTTTATATATATTTATAATGTAAACTGTAAGAATAAATATACTGGTACTTGTTTCATAGTACTTATGTCAAGGTGTAGGATATCATGTTATTTCTTTTTTGTCTTCTACTGATATTGGGCTAATGAAATACAATGGATAGTAGATCCTTTACATTACACAATACTACTAGCACCGTATATTGAATGACCGGGCTACTGAAATGCAATGGATATTACATCGTTTTCGTTACACAATACTGATAACACCATATATTAAATGACTGGGCTAATGCAATCCAATGAATATTACATCATTTGTATTACACAATACTTATAACACCATATAATAAATGACCGGGCTAATGAAATGCAATGGATATTACATCGTTTTCATTACACAATACTGATAACACCATATATAAAATGACTGGGTTAATGAAATACAATTGATAATCCATCAGTTTTATTACATAATACTGATGATCCCAATTATAAAAGGAATGGGCTACTGAAACACAATCAGCAATACATCATTATTATTACACACTTTTCAAATAATATAAGATTTCAAACTCAAAAAATATTTCCAAGAACTGAGTTTTCTCATACAAGTCATAAGGAGCTAAAATGTGTTCATGAAATACAAATAACCCCCCTCCATCCAAGAGACTAAAACATAAAACATAAAACTGTACATATCACACAAAACTGCATATCACAAATTACTGTACATATCACACAAAATTGTACATATCAAACAACATTGAACATATCACACAAAACTGTAGATATCACAAAAACAATACATCACACAAATTACTGTACATATCACACAAAACTACATAAACACAAAGTACTGTACATATCACCAAGTTACTGCACATATCACATAAAACTGTACACATCACACAAAACTGTACATATAACACAATGTACAATACATATCACATTAAATTATTGGAAATGATTGGTAATAAGAGTATGTTATTTGCCCGACAATGATATGATGTTGCAAATTGACCTTGAGTTCTGAGTTTTTAGGTTTATGTTTTAGAAAAAAGTGATTTTGTTTCCTATGGTGGCATGATTGGTGAACAGGCTCAGCAATTCATTACATTCACACCCAAATCAGGATGATGGACATCTCCTTACTATTGTTGGAGCATTTTGCTATACCAATACCTCTCAACTCTAAGCTAATGTTTCAAGCACATAAACTAATATATAAGGCTCTTCTCAGAGAACGCTGATTATTTACCACAGATCATAAAGGGTTACTCACTTTTTTCCCAACAAACGTCTTTACAGGATTTGTTGGGTTCTCCAAAAAGAAGAGTGATGGCTTTTTCTGGTGGCCACTTGGACAGCTGTCTCTGAAACTGACAGAAATTCTGATGCTCAATGTAGCTATTCATCCTCTGTATCATTCCTTCCTCTGTAAATTCATATGGCATGTATGCCTGAAACTAAAGAAACTTTATTCATATATATTCTATGTATCATTCCTTCCTTGGTAAATTCATAAGACATTATCACCTGAAACTAAAGAAAACTGAAGAACTTACTTAACAAGTAATTATGAATCAGATGAAAACTAAGAATTTTCGCTGTCAAAGATAAATAAACTGTGATCTTATTACAAATAGTATGCTGGATTGGAGCTTATTAAATCAACAATCTCAGCAAGGGATTGACAAGGCAATTGATTGCTTTATTATAATTTGTATACAGAGCATTCACAGTAGCTGCCTATGAAAGCAAATTGTCATCCTTGGTAAAATCTGATAGGAAATTAAACATGTATTAGGGTTTGTACAAGTTTCATATTGCTGATCTGAAACATTTTCTTCCTTCACCAAAATATCTTGTCCACCATGCATTGTCTATCGTCTACTGAAAAATGGAACTAAACCCACTAACAATGAATATTTGTTCTCTCACAAACTTATGTTCCACAGGAAATCATTGTATCTTGTTCACTTTAATCCAACCTATGAATTAACTCTATCACTCTCTTTAAAATAAATCACTGCTTTTAAGCACCATTTGCAAAACATTAATTTTACTACTAATATACTGCTTGCACATGACTGTGAACAGAGGACAAACTTGTGTGCATCCAACATGTATAAGCATTCATTGAAGTAGCTCTTCTCACTTCACACAATATCTAAATTAACTTGTTACTTACCTCAGTTACCTCAAGGTGGTCAACTCATATGTGAGGCCAGTGATAAATAAGAAATTTTTGTTAGTTTTGTTAATGCAATATGAAGCAAAATTACAGCTTGATTAACAGACAACTCCTTAAATACTAAATTACCCCAGACTCTAGTGAAAAGGGATTTATGTAATATTTCTCGACAAAGATGATAATATTTCACTAATCACTTTCCAACACAAGCATATTTATGAAGATATCAAACCATAACTGCCACAATGGCAAACAAGGTGATTTTGCTGTAACACAACCATTTTTCCCACCATCTAGCAAACAAAATGATTTGAATCTCACCGCTGATGATAAAAACTGTCTCCCTTTTAAATCTCACATATTACATCTTCATGATACTATGACAGTGTGACTGGAGGACAGTGATTACAAGCAAAATAAGAAATGTTCAAACATCAATTCACATGATACGACTTTATCCAAAGAACTTGAAGCAAATGATAAACTTGCATGCACTGATTGGTCAATATTTTTTATAATAAAGTGACTGCTAAAAGCAGTAAGAAGAATGATTATTTGATTAGGAAACACCTAACCTTTAACTTTGGAAAGTAGGTGATCATTATACATGACAAGCAGAATCATAGTGTACATGATAGGCAGATATATATGGACATGATAGGCAGAATCATAGTATACATGATAGGCATAATCATAGTGTACATGATAGGCAGATATATATGGACATGATAGGCATAATCATAGTATACATGATAGACAGATATATATGGACATGATAGGAAGAATCATAGTATACATGATAGGCAGAATTATAGTGTACATGATAGGCAGAATCATAGTGTACATGATAGGCAGAATCATAGTGTACACGATAGGCAAAATCATAGTGTACATGATAGGCAGAATCATAGTATACAAGATAGGCAGAATCATAGTATACATGATAGGCAGAATCATAGTATACATGATAGGCAGAATCATAGTGTACATTTACATGATAGGCAGAATCATAGTATACATGATAGGCAGAATCATAGTATACATGATAGGCAGAATCATAGTGTACATGATAGGCAGAATCATAGTGTACATGATAGGCAGAATCATAGTATACATGATAGGCAGAATCATAGTATACATGATAGGCAGAATTATATTTGTACATGTACATGATAGGCAGCATCTACATGTACATACTTTAAAAAATGAAACAAACCGTGTCTAAATCTAGTATTTTCTGTATTGTGTTCCTGACTTGCTCCTCATTTCCTATGTCAATAGTATACACATACGGTTCTCGAATGAACTGCTCTGCATATGGATGCTGGCTTGTAACCTACATTATACAAAAAGGATCTTGTACAAGTACCATTTAGAGAAAAATATATGAAGCGGATTGGAATAATAGTAATATATTGTGTCATTCACTGCATAGATATAATACTATGCCTAATAAAGATGCATTTCAAATATATGTACATGATCAGAGAATGAGGCATTACCAGTAGCCAATTTAACCCAATGAATGGGCATTGCCCATTAGCTTGGTTAAATTGGATCCTGTGCATGCCTATTTTGTATGGTTATCATTATCTGTCACTTTTAAAGCTCCACTCAGTACCTATTTTTTATGTCAACAAATTTACAATGCAGTACACTATACAATTGTCCTTCACTACAACAAGTGCTAGTCAAAGAAATGTTATATAACAGTCTTTGAATACAGCAAGAATAGTTAAGGAAGTTTCATACAATAGCCTTTCACTACAAGAAGTGTTAGCCAAGGAAGTTATATACAATAGTCCTTCACTACAATAAGTGTTAGCCAAGGAAGTTTGATACAATAGTCCTTCACAGTAACAACAAGTGTTAGCCAAGGAAATTTTATACAATGGTCCTTCACTACAACAATAAGTGTTAGCCAAGGAAGTTTGATACAATGGTCCTTCACAACAACAATAAGTGTTAGCCAAGAAAGTTTATACAATAGTCCTTCACAACAACAAGTGTTAGCCAAGGAAGTTTGCTACAATAGTCCTTCACTACAACAATAAATGTTAGCCAAGGAAGTTTTATACATTAGTCCTTCACTAAAACAATAAGTGTTAGCCAAGGAAATTTGATACAATAGTCCTTCACTACAACAATGAATGTTAGCCAAGGAAGTTTGATACAATAGTCCTTCACTACAACAAGTGTTAGCCAAGGAAGTTTGATACAATGGTCCTTCACAACAAGTGTTAGCCAAAGAAATTTTATACAATAGTCCTTCCCTACAACAATAAGTGTTAGCCAAGGAAGTTTTATTCAATGGTCCTTCACAACAACAACAAGTGTTAGCCAAGGAAGTTTTATACAATAGTCCTTCATAACAACAATAAATGTTAGCCAAGGAAGTTTTATACAATAGTCCTTCACTACAACAAGTGTTAGCCAAGGAAGTTTGATACAATGGTCCTTCACAACAACAAGTGTTAGCCAAGGAAGGTTTATACAATAGTCCTTCACTACAACAATAAGTGTTATCCAAGGAAGTTTTATACAATAGTCCTTCACTACAGCAAGTGTTAGCCAAGGAAGTTTGATACAATAATCCTTGACTACAACAAGTGTTAGCCAAGGAAGTTTTATACAATGGTCCTTCACAACAACAACAAGTGTTAGCCAAGGAAGTTTTATACAATAGTCCTTCATAACAACAATAAATGTTAGCTAAGTAAGTTTGATACAATAGTCCTTCACTACAACAAGTGTTAGCTAAGGAAGTTTGATACAATAGTCATTCACTACAACAAGTGTTAGCCAAGGAATTTTATTACAATGGTCCTACACAACAACAACAAGTGTTAGCCAAGGAAGTTTAATACAATAGTCCTTCACTACAACAATAAGTTTTAGCCAAGGAAGTTTTATACAATAGTCCTTCACTACAACAAGTGTTAGCCAAGGAAGTTTTATACAATAGTCCTTCATAACAACATCAAGTGTTAGCCAAGGAATTTTATTACAATGGTCCTTCACAACAACAACAAGTGTTAGCCAAGGAAGTTTGATACAATAGTCCTTCACTACAACAATAAGTTTTAGCCAAGGAAGTTTTATACAATAGTCCTTCACTACAACAAGTGCTAGCCAAGGAAGTTTTATACAATAGTCCTTCACTATAACAAGTGTTAGCCAAGGAAGTTTGATACAATGGTCCTTCACAACAACAAGTGTTAGCCAAGGAAGTTTAATACAATAGTCCTTCACTACAACAATAAGTGTTAGCCAAGGAAGTTTGAAACAATAGCCCTTCACTACAACAATTATTATGCAAAGAAGTTTTATAAAATAATCCTTCAGCACAAGTATTAGGCAAAGATGTTTTATAAAGCAGTCTTTCAACACAACAAGTGTTAGGCAAGGAAGTTCTATACAATGGTCTTTCAACACAACAAGCATTTGGCAATAATGTTTTATACAAGGGTCTTTCAACACAACAAGTATTAGGCAAGGAAGGCTTATACATATGTCTTTCACCAAAATACTTTCCAGGGGAGACAATTAAATAGTGTAAAATATAATAGTTAAGCTGTCTTATATTGATAACATTTCCAGAACAAATTGCAATTTATTTATGTTGTCCTCTATTAAAGATCATAATCGATTTAGGAAACTTTTGAACAAACCTTCTATTTTAGTATTTCTTTACTGATTGTGTAGCAGAAAAGAAAAAGTCTTTGATATAAAATTATAATGATGAAAGATTTTCCATGCTGGAGCATTCACATCAGGTCTCATGGACTATAAAAAATATGGCATAGCTAGCTTCACTAGCCAAGGTTTCAACATGATAACCTTATCTTAGTTCTTTCTCCAAAGAAAATTATTTGGATCGCACGAGTTGCCTCCCTTAATATGTAATGCAAACAAACAATTAGTGTGTAACAGTGGTGCACTGTACATCGGCCGAAATGGAGTTGACAAGTATCCACGAAAGGATACTTTTTAAGTTAAACATCAAAAATATGATAAGCCAAAACAGGTATATTTGACTGAAAGGTATTTGTACAAACACAGACCAGCAGTGGAAACTTGCTTATTTATGAGTCCATTCAAGTTGCATACTCCACTTGTCTGCCCATTCTGTCAAGGTGTAGATAAATTAAGATATCTGAAGCCTGGCTTGCGAAGATGGGCATAGCTTTACGTAGGTAAGCAGGGGCCCCGAGTGGCTAAGTGGTCTAAAGTGCTTTCCGTTACGGATCACTGCCGTCTCACCTCTGTCTGCGTGGGTTTGAGTCTAAGATTTGGCTAACGCAGTTATGTGAGAAAGCTTGTCAGTAGCTTCTCGTGGGTTGGTGGTTCTTTCCAGGGGTTTTCCCAAGTTATTCCTCTACCAATATTACTGGCCGCCATGTATAGCTATGGTGTTCTGAAAAATGGCGTTAAACCCTAAAACAACAACAACAACAACAATGTAGGTAATTTATTCCAAATGACTAATTTGCTAATACTGTACATCGGATTTTAATCAAGTATGTTGGGTTTATTACTCCGAATTTAGTTCACCTAGTAATTTCATTAAAAAATGTTTTATCTGATCTTTAATAACCATTTATAGTGAACGGCAATCAATGACAATATCTGTGGCATAGCAGAAATCATTTTATGCTGAGATACTTTTTCAGGAGGGACTACGGTACATGAGAAATATTCCAGATTTTAACTCTAGCCACAGAAATATATGCATCCTGAGCATAGTAAATATGGAGTAAAATCAAAATTAAAAGAACTTTACCACTGATCATGAACTAATCGATAATATTTGATAAAATGGCTTAATAATATTAAAGGTAATGATAATTATAACATTTTAGACTTATTTCTAACATGTTTACCACCGTTAAAAAAAGTGCTTAAAATTTTAATTAAAAAATGTTTTAAAACGTATTTTCTTAAATAATTGGAAACAAGATTCCACCACCACCTAAACATATTTAAAGTATATTTGAAAAAAATACTGGAAGTATATTCTGGGGTATTACAACTATGTACATATTATAAAATTACAAAACAAAACCACAAATCCATAGAAATATCTTACCTAAATAGAAATCCAAAGAAATATCTTACCTAAATAGAAATCCATAGAAATATCTTACCTAAATAGAAATTCATAGAAATGTCTTACCTAAATAGAAATCCATAGAAATATCTTACCTAAATAGAAATCCATAGAAATATCTTACCTAAATAGATATCCATAGAAATATCTTACCTAAATAGAAATCCATAGAAATATCTTACCTAAATAGAAATCCATAGAAATATCTTACCTAAATAGAAATCCATAGAAATGTCTTACCTAAATAGAAATCCATAGAAATATCTTACCTAAATAGAAATCCATAGAAATGTCTTACCTAAATAGAAATCCATAGAAATATCTTACCTAAATAGAAATCCATAGAAATATCTTACCTAAATAGAAATTCATAGAAATGTCTTACCTAAATAGAAATCCATAGAAATGTCTTACCTAAATAGAAATCCATAGAAATATCTTACCTAAATAAAAATCCATAGAAATATCTTACCTAAATAGAAATCCATAGAAATATCTTACCTAAATAGAAATCCATAGAAATATCTTACCTAAATAGAAATCCATAGAAACATCTTACCTAAATAGAAATCCATAGAAATATCTTACCTAAATAGAAATCCATAGAAATATCTTACCTAAATAGAAATCCATAGAAATATCTTACCTAAATAGAAAGACAAATATAACAGATGCCATAATAAGAAATAGAATATATGTCTCTTTTGGTATATTTGGCATATCCAAATGAAATAATCGCAAGTTCAGTGAGGTATGGCGTACAGATAAAAGAGCTTTAAGTCAAAGGTACAGATCAGAAGGAAGGTGGGTTTTAAACCACTTTCATAAATGGCATCATTTGAGTTTTTGTATATGTTGTACACATTGAAACATTTCGCCAAAATGTTCTGGTTTTATAATTAAAAGTTTTTAAAATACTATTAACGGCAATGACATTAAAATTTCTATGAAATCATAGGAATGAGACGAGTATGTCTGGACAAGGCATCATCTAATAATACCTCTCGTTCAGTAGGCTTTCCCTTGAAGAAGGCATTGTTGTTGCGGTTGTGTGGGGGGCTGAATTTAGGGTTCAGAAATATGGCCCCATTGGCTATGGCTTCCAAAGGGGCAGGTCCTTCATATGGAAATCCCAACCCTACAAAAATCTGAAAGGAAAAATAAAAACAAATAATATTGCATTTGAAGAA
Source organism: Unio pictorum (assembly GCA_030141615.1). Classification (NCBI taxonomy): domain Eukaryota; kingdom Metazoa; phylum Mollusca; class Bivalvia; order Unionida; family Unionidae; genus Unio; species Unio pictorum. The sequence continues at coordinate 47,219 of JARLTB010000041.1, read as the reverse complement.
AACTGTAAAGAATGAAGTCCATATAATATCTATTAATGCATTTGTAAAGAAAGAAATTCATACAATGTATTTTACATATTAGACTAGAAAAAAGTTCAGACAATATTTGTAAGGCATCTGTGTAGAAAGAAGATCAAAGAATACTTGTAAGGCAAATGTGTAGAAAGAAGTCAAAGAATACTTGTAAGGCATATGTGTAGAAAAAAAAAAGATCAAAGAATACTTGTAAGGCATATGTATAGAAAGAAGATCAAAGAATACTTGTAATGCATATGTGTAGAAAGAAGATCAAAGAATACTTGTAAGGCATATGTGTAGAAAGAAGATCAAAGAATACTTGTAAGGCATATGTGTAGAAAGAAGATCAAAGAATACTTGTAAGGCATATGTGTAGAAAGAAGATCAAAGAACATATTTAAAGCAGCTGCTTTGAAAGAAGTTCATACAATAAGGCATCTGTACATCAATAAATCCACACAATATATTTTAAGCATCTGTGAAGAAAAGTTCACACAACATATGTAAGGCATCTGAATAGAAAGAAGTCCACACAATATATTAAAGCATTAGTATAAAAAGAAGTCCCCACATATATGAAGGCATCTGAATAGAATGAAGTTCACACAATATATTAAGGCATTAGAATAGAAAGAAGTCCACACAGTATTTGAAGGCATCTGAATAGAATGAAAGTTCACACGATATATTAAGGCATTAGTACAGAAAGAAGTCCCCACATATATTTAAGGCTTCTGTGAAGAAACAGTCCATACAACATATGTAAGGCATCTCAATAGAAAGAAGTCCCCACAATATATTTAAGGCATCTGAATAGTAAGAAGTCCACACATGTATTTAAGGCATCTGTAAAGAAACAGTCCACACAACATACGTAAGGCAGCTATATTGAAAGAAGTCCATACGTTTAGTTAAGGAATCTTTATATATGAGTCCACACAACATATGTATGGCATCATTACAGAAAGAAGTTGCTAAAATATATACAGTCAATGTCTAAATAGAAAACACAAAGTGTGTAAATAATGAGGTTCTATTTCATGCTTTTCTCCCATCAATAAAAAAACCAAATCCAATGTCTCCTCATCTTATTTACTTGTAAACATCCTTGACCTTAAGCATTTTGTTTTTGTCAGCAAAGAAGAACTTTTTCAAACTTAATGTTAAGGACAATCAAAATATGCAATTAAGCTGTTCTTGAAAACCCTAGCTAAAATTTAATTGGATGTAAACTAATGAGCAACATTTGATGGGTAGATCTGTCAATGGCTCACTTCACTTGTAGAGAATATAACAAGTCAACATCTGTCAATCGCTCACTTCACTTGCAGAGAATAAAATAAGTCAACATCTGTCAATGGCTGACTTCACTTGCAGAGAATATAACAAGTCAACATCTGTTAATGGCTCACATCAATTGTAGAGAATATAACAAGTCAACATCTGTCAATGGCTCACTTCACTTGTAGAGAATATAACAAGTCAACATCTGTCAATGGTTCACATCAATTGTAGAGAATATAACAAGTCAACATCTGTCAATGGCTCACTTCACTTGCAGAGAATATAACAAGTCAACATATGTCAATGGCTCACTTCACTTGCAGAGAATACAGAATATAACAAGTCAACATCTGTCAATGGCTCACTTCACCTGTATGGAATATAACAAGTCAACATCTGACTTCACTTGCAGAGAATATAACAAGTCAACATCTGTCAATAGCTGACTTCACTTGTAGAGAATATAACAAGTTAACATCTGTCAATGGTTCACTTCATTGGTAGAGTATATAACAAGTCAACATCTGTCAATGGCTCACTTCACTTGCAGAGAATATAACAAGTCAACATCTGTCAATGGCTCACTTTACTTGCAGAGAATATAACAAGTCAACATCTGCCAATAGCTGACTTCAATTATAGAGAATATAACAAGTCAACATCTGCGAATAGCTGACTTCAGTTGTAGAGAATATAACAAGTCAACATCTGTCAATGGCTCACTTCACTTGTAGAGAATATAACAAGTCAACATCTGTCAATGGCTCACATCAATTGTAGAGAATATAACAAGTCAGCATCTGTCAATGGCTCACTTCACTTGTATAGAATATAACAAGTCAACATCTGTCAATAACTGACTTCACTTGCAGAGAATATAACAAGTCAACATCTGTCAATGGCTCACATCAATTGTAGAGAATATAACAAGTCAACATCTGTCAATGGCTCACTTCACTTGTAGAGAATATAACAAGTCAACATCTGTCAATGGCTCACATCAATTGTAGAGAATATAACAAGTCAACATCTGTCAATGGCTCAATTCACTTGCAGAGAATATAACAAGTCAACATCTGTCAATGGCTGACTTCACTTGCAGAGAATACAGAATATAACAAGTCAACATCTGTCAATGGCTCACTTCACCTGTATGGAATATAACAAGTCAACATCTGTCAATAGCTGACTTCACTTGCAGAGAATATAACAAGTCAACATCTGTCCATGGCTCACTTCACTTGTAGAGAACATAACAAGTCAACATCTGTCAATGGCTCACTTCACTTGTAGAGAATATAACAAGTCAACATCTGTCAATGGCTCACTTCACTTGTAGAGAATATAACAAGTCAACATCTGTCAATAAATCACTTCACTTGCAGAGAATATAACAAGTCAACATCTGTCAATGACTCACTTCACTTGTAGAGAATATCACAAGTCAACATCTGTCAATGACTCACTTCACTTGTAGAGAATATAACAAGTCAACATCTGTAAATGGCTCACTTCACTTGTAGAGAATATAACAAGTCAACATCTGTCAATAGCTGACTTCACTTGTAGAGAATATAACAAGTCAACATGTGTCAATGGTTCACTTCATTGGTAGAGAATATAACAAGTCAACATCTGTCAATGGCTCACTTCACTTGCAGAGAATATAACAAGTCAACATCTGTCAATGGCTCACTTCACTTGCAGAGAATATAAGAAGTCAACATCTGCCAATTGCTGACTTCACTTGCAGAGAATATAACAAGTCAATATCTGTCAATGGCTCACTTCACTTGTAGAGAATATAAGAAGTCAACATCTGTCAATGGTTCACATCACTTGTAGAGAATATAACAAGTCAACATATAGTGCTCTCGTTGTAATGCTATCCAGCCATTGAGTATACAATCTTATAGTGAGTGCCCTATAATAAGGTATATCATCCTGTTACATAATTTCACTATTACACAATGAAAAGGGATCTACAAAAATATTCAGTTTATAAAAGGAATGGTCTTATACTGAAAAGATTTATAGCAAAGGATCTTACACAATGTTTACTTAATACGAAAATGAAATAAGTTGAACAACAGTATATGCCATGAACTGATTGTAAAAATGGCGAATTTAATTATGTGGAGAACACATTTAATAAATTTCAATCAAATTAATATGATTCTGATTATTGCATGAAGTCTACTGCAGTTTTATATGAATCTGCTATATGATATTCCATGTGTTATAACAGTTCTATATGAATCTGCTATATGATATTCCATGTGTTATAACAGTTCTATATGAATCTGCTATATGATATTCCATGTGTTATAACAGTTCTATATGAATCTACTATATGATATTCCTTGTGTTATAACAGTTTTATATGAATCTGCTATATGATATTCCATGTGTTATAACAGTTCTATAAGAATCTGCTATATGATATTCCATGTGTTATAACAGTTCTATATGAATCTGCTATATGATATTCCATGTGTTATAACAGTTCTATATGAATCTGCTATATGATATTCCTTGTGTTATAACAGTTTTATATGAATCTGCTATATGATATCCCATGTGTTATAAGTTATGTATGAATCTGCTATATGATATTCAATGTGTTATAACAGTTTTATATGAATCTGCTATATGATATTCCATGTGTTATAACAGTTTTATATGAATCTGCTATATGATATTCCATGTGTTATAACAGTTTTATATGAATCTGCTATATTTCATGTGTTATAACAGTTCTATATGAATCTGCTATATGATATTCCATGTGTTATAACAGTTTTATATGAATCTGCTATATGATATTCCATGTGTTATAACAGTTTTATATGAATCTTCTATATGATATTCCATGTGTTGCAACAGTTCTATATGAATCTGCTATATGATATTCCATGTGTTATAACAGTTCTATAAGAATCTGCTATATGATATTCCATGTGTTATAACAGTTCTATATGAATCTGCTATATGATATTCCATGTGTTATAACAGTTCTATATGAATCTGCTATATGATATTCCATGTGTTATAACAGTTCTATATGAATCTGCTATATGATATTCCATGTGTTATAACAGTTCTATATGAATCTACTATATGATATTCCTTGTGTTATAACAGTTTTATATGAATCTGCTATATGATATTCCATGTGTTATAACAGTTCTATAAGAATCTGCTATATGATATTCCATGTGTTATAACAGTTCTATATGAATCTGCTATATGATATTCCATGTGTTATAACAGTTCTATATGAATCTGCTATATGATATTCCTTGTGTTATAACAGTTTTATATGAATCTGCTATATGATATCCCATGTGTTATAAGTTATGTATGAATCTGCTATATGATATTCAATGTGTTATAACAGTTTTATATGAATCTGCTATATGATATTCCATGTGTTATAACAGTTTTATATGAATCTGCTATATGATATTCCATGTGTTATAACAGTTTTATATGAATCTGCTATATTTCATGTGTTATAACAGTTTTATATGAATCTGCTATATGATATTCCATGTGCTATAACAGTTTTATATGAATCTACTATATGATATTCCATGTGTTATAACAGTTTGCCAATTGGCTTTTATCTGTAGTACTCATTGTTTGTAGGACCAGATGGGAGTCCTGTAGTACTCACACAAACTGTATAACTGGCTAGGAATTCTGTAGTACTCATTGTTTGTAGGACCAGATGGGAGTCCTGTAGTACTCATACAAACTGTATAACTGGCATGATAAAAATGACATAAGTTGCTACATGATCAAGACATCTGATATGATAAACATGGCATGATTAAGTGCCCACATCATTAAGCCACCTGACTTGATAAAAATGTTGCATGATAAGTGTCTACTTGATTAAGACATCTGATATGATAAAAATGACATGGTAAGTGTCCACATGATTAAGACATCTGACATGATAAGAAAATGGTGCAAGTGTCTACATGATTCAGACAGCTGACATGATAAAATGGCATGACAGGTGTCTACATGATCAAGACATCTGACATTTCCTGATATCAATATGACTATCCTTTTCACAGTATGACTTTCTATTTAGAAAGATTTAACAATAATACAATTTTCAAGATAACTGCCATGCTGACCACAGTACATATTAGACCTAACACCATGTTCATTTAAAAAGATGCCCTCTGATTAAAAATTGATATCATTTGACATTTCAACAGGGAAGAGTAACTATAACATTTTTCAAGATGGCCACTGTGGCAGTCATTGTATACCATATTGCCACAACTTTATTTAAGCCCAACTAGATACCATAATAAGTCCTGAAATAACTTTCTGTTCAAAAGATGTATCACTAACAGGTTTTCAAAATGACTGGTGGGCATTTTGAACATAAGATTGGCATCATTTTCATTTAAGAACCTAACCAGACATCATGTCGGGGGCCCGGAGTGGCCGAGTGGTCTAAAGCGCTTTCCGTTTACAGACCACTGCCGTCTCACCACTGTCTGCATGGGTTCGATTCTAAGATTCGGCTAATGTAGTTATGTGAGAAAGCTTGCCAGTAGCTTCTCGTGGGTCGGTGTTTCTTTCCGGGGGTGATGGACCATGACAACTGGACATCCAATAAGCCATTCGTTTTTATGACAAGTACACTTAAAAATAGTTCTAAATTAGAAAGTAATAAAACAATTTATTTGACTCTATCTTGAGCTTCAAGCATAAAAAGCTACAATATTATTTGTGAAATTGAATTACTGGTTCATAAAGGGACAAAGTGTGTTACTGTTATGACTGCTAAATATATTGCAAGCACCAATCCTATAAGCATGATGATATCACAGTGAGTTAATTCCTATGATATAGGTATATTTAAAATTAACTTCTAACCAGGGCATGGTGCGTCACATATACTATTGAGAGATAAGGGATACACTGCTTGCGGAACATGTTGAAAAACTGTTGTGGTTGAAGGTTCTGGCCTCCCCATGATGAAGACTTTTTTCTCTTTTTGCAAACTGTTGATGGTTAAATGCTGGCTCTGTGCCAAAAGTATCTACTATCCGCAAGAGGCAGCTGGAATGAAAAAGACATTCCATGAATAAGGAAATACTTAAAATAATATTTTGTTGTAATGTAGGATCATCCCAAGTTTTTATAATATAAAAATATTTTGGTGTAATTTTTTAAGTATTGGGCTCTTGAAATAAATTAGGCCCTAACAACAGATATTTACACAATTTACACAGAAAATATAGGAAATTAAACCCAACTGTCCAATGAGTTTTATAATAATATTATCATACGTACTGTCCACAACCGTTTACATGACAAAGTCAACATTTACTACAATTTATCTGACAAAGTCAATGTTTACAACCATTTATGTGACATGTCAAAGTTTACTACCATTTATCTGACAAAGTTAAAATTTACTACCATTTATCTGACAAAGTTAATGTTTACAACCATTTATCTGACAAAGTCAATGTTTACAACCATTTATGTGACATGTCAAAGTTTACTACCATTTATCTGACAAAGTTAAAATTTACTACCATTTATCTGACAAAATTAATGTTTACAACCATTTATCTGACAAAGTCAAAGTTTACAACCATTTATCTGACAAAGTCAAAGTTTACAACCATTTATCTGACAAAGTCAATGTTTACAACCATTTACCTGACAAAGTCAATGTTTACAACCATTTATCTGACAAAGTTAAAATTTACTACCATTTATCTGACAAAATTAATGTTTACAACCATTTATCTGACAAAGTCAATGTTTACAACCATTTATCTGACAAAGTCAAAGTTTACAACCATTTACCTGACAAAGTCAATGTTTACAACCATTTATCTGACAAAGTCAATGTTTACAACCATTTATCTGACAAAGTCAATGTTTACAACCATTTATCTGACAAAGTCAAAATTTACAACCATTTATCTGACAAAGTCAAAATTTACAACCATTTATCTGACAAAGTCAATGTTTACAACCATTTATCTGACAAAGTTAAAATTTACTACCATTTATCTGACAAAGTCAAAATTTACAACCATTTATCTGACAAAGTCAATGTTTACAACCATTTATCTGACAAAGTCAAAATTTACAACCATTTATCTGACAAAGTCAATGTTTACAACCATTTATCTGACAAAGTTAAAATTTACTACCATTTATCTGACAAAGTCAAAATTTACAACCATTTATCTGACAAAGTCAATGTTTACAACCATTTATCTGACAAAGTCAAAATTTACAACCATTTATCTGACAAAGTCAATGTTTACAACCATTTACCTGACAAAGTCAATGTTTACAACCATTTATCTGACAAAGTCAATGTTTACAACCATTTATCTGACAAAGTCAAAGTTTACAACCATTCATCTGACAAAGTCAATGTTTACAACCATTTATCTGACAAAGTTAAAATTTACAATCATTTATGTGACAACGCTTATTACCATTATCTGACAAAGTCAAATTCTACAACCGTTTATCTCACACAGTCTCTACTGCACGAAAATATTTGGATAAATGCAAGTGTATGATAAATAAATCTTAAATATAAGCAGAGATAATACTTTAATATTTATGCTTCATTAACTTATTGCTAATCAGGTGAGTGGTGACCAAACAAAACTTAGTTGGTGGCATGTGTTAAAGCAACAGACTCAACATCAGACTATTTTAACAAGTAAACGTTTATGCAAGGTTATGTTTGCCTCGAATCAGGAAAAGACAATTGTTACTAGGAATATTTTCTGTGTTAATAGAAACAAACAAACACAGCAGAACACAAGTGGCAAATAGATGATATTGCCACACAGAATAACCATAAGAAATTGCCCTCTCTGTTTAGCCTTTTTATATTGACAGCTGATCTCTTTGTTTAGGTCTCACTGGATAGTTTCACATTTTGACACCTCCCTTATATTTAAGGTAGAAGGCATGGGCCTAATTATCACCATCCTAACATTTTTGAATTCACACATAAGCTAAATATGTAATGTGGTTTAGATTTACTTTGAGTTAGGCTTGGAAACTGGTTCACTTATTGGTGACTGCCTGTCACAGTTAGACTAGCACAGGAGATCAAATGCGTAACTTGGGCTTCAAATGAACCACTGACTTGGCATGCGTATTTACATGTGTCTGCTACAGAGGTAAATAATCTAAAAATCTAGATAGTTGAGGGGTAATGAAAAGTATGCTAATTTGTTACAGTACTAGTGAACTTCATTCATGTATAAGGCACATACTGATTCTTTTAGCTCTCTTGTCACAGAAAAATATCTTACAAGCATTATTTCAACAAAAATTATTAGTTCATTTTTATTTGTGTCTTTAATGTAATAGTATTATCATCTTTCTGCTACAGGTCATTGTCGGACAAAAATTTGCCAAAACAACTGTCCAGTGAGACCTTAGCCTTCTTATATTGCCAGCTGCTCTCTTTGTTTAGCCTTCTTATATTGCCAGCTGCTCTCTTTGTTTAGCCTTCTTATATTGCCAGCTGCTCTCTTTGTTTTTAGCCTTCTTATATTGTCAGCTGCTCTCTTTGTTTAGCCTTCTGGTACTGCCTGCGCTCTATTTGTTTAGCCTTCCTAAAGTTCTAGCTCCACTAAGTTTCTTATTTTGCTAGCTGCTCTCTATGTTTATGTTTCATGTAGTGCCAGCTGTCATCTTTGCTAATGATTTATGTAGAGCTTGCCAACCTCTTGAATGTTTTTTGTAATCCTGGCTGACGCAAGTGTCCTCTTTGTTTAGTTTTCTTATATTTTTGCTGTCCTCTCTATTGAGGTTTCTTATGTTGCTAGCTGTCCTCTCCATTAGGTCTGACATACTGCTATCCATTATCTTTGTTCAGGTTTCTTATACTGTAGGCCTTTTTCTTGGTTTAGGTTCAGTATATTGCTGTTGTTTTTGCATATATTGCTAGCTGTCCCATTTGGGTTGCTTTTATTGCTACCATTCCCTTCTGCTTCTGGGTTTCTTTTATTGCTAGCTGTGTCCTTATTTTGTGTTGCTTTTATTGCTTGCTGTCCCCTTTGTTTAGGTTGCTTTTATTGCTAGCTGTCCACCTTGTTTGGGTTGCTTTTATTGCTAGCTGTCCCCTTTGTTTAGGTTGCTTATAATGCCAATGCTGTTTTCTATATTGATCGTTGCTTTACTTTCTGACCACTAGCTGCATGCTTTGTTTTACACATTCATATCTTTGCTTAGGTTCCTATCTTGTTAGCAGTCCTCTCCATTTAGGTCTCCTTTATTACCAGCTGCCCTCTGTATTTATGGTTTTGATATTGCCAGTTGTCCATTTCTTAAAATGCAAGCAAACCCTCTTTGTTTATGTTTCTCATATCGCTAGTTACCATTTCAAGTTTCTCATATTGCTAGTTACCATTTTAAGTTTCTCATATTGCTAGTTACCATTTTAAGTTTCTCATATTGCTAGTTATTGCTTTATGAATAGTTATTTTGTTTAATATTTGTGTCTTACTTATTTAGACACCTTATATCTCTAGCTGCCATCTTCATTTATGTTTATGATAGCGCCATTTGTCATCTTTGTTCAGGTTTCTTAAACTGCTAGTGAATTCTTAGTTTAGTAGGTTTCTCATAATGCTTGCTGGCCTCTTTGCTTAAGTTTTTCATGTTCCAAGACCTCTCCTTGTTTAGGTTTTTCATATTGCTAATAGGCCTCTTTGCTTAAGTTTTTCATGTTCCAAGACCTCTCCTTGTTTAGGTTTTTCATACTGCTAATAGGCCTCTTTGCTTAAGTTTTTCATGTTCCAAGACCTCTCCTTGTTTAGGTTTTGATACTGCTAATAGGCCTCTTTGCTTAGGCTTTTCGTGTTTCCAGACGTCTCCTTGATTAGGTTCTTCATATTGCCAGCTGACCTCTGTTAATAAATACATTTTAGGATTAGACTCCCACTCCTACCCAGCCAATCACCAAAATGTTTGTAATACCAATCTCATCTCTCAGCCAGGATCAAGATTTTAAATTGAATTTTGAAATGAGAATAATACTTGACGTGTTATCTCTGTAATCAACTCTAAAAAAAAGGTTAGTAAAATACTGAAATGTAAGAAAAAATAAAGCTTACATTGATTACCTTTGTATGACTTGTAAAGGATCTGAAATTGTTTCACAGATTACTGCAATTTCATTATTTTTCGTGGGTACCAATTTTTGTGGTTAACCCATTTTCATGTATTTTGGAGATGAGGCAACATAATTTGCAGACTCAGCAAATAATAATCATTATGTGGAACAATATGACCACTTTAAAAGTCCAAGAGTTTAATTTACCAATTTTGCAACACCAGAAAATAATTATAACCCCCAAAAAATAAATTAATCTGCAGTACAGTGGACATTCAGTATAAAACCATGCAGCATACAGTAAATCAATATAAAGCTCTTATTGTACCATCATACATAAAACCTTTCCTACAGTGACCTCTTGTTATTAGGGTATACCCACAGATCTCAATCACTTGTTATTACTTCAATTATTAAACTTAACCTTATTTCTTTGCTAATGAAAACATAAAATGTTTCAGTAAAACCTGTCTTGAGAGACCTCTGTTATGAGAGACTAGGATCTCCATGTACAGCTTTATTAATTACATAGTGTTATGACCTGTTATGAGAGACCACCCATCTTGAGAGACCATTATGCCCTGACAGAAGGGGTGGTCTTTCAAGACAGTTTCCACTGTATTAACATTATTTAGAAATGTCCCATTTTTGTGTACTAGTATGACACTGCAGTGTAGGAATATCTAATCAAGAACCCTCACTTATAACATGAACTCAAATTAATCACTCTAATCAAGAACCATCACTTATAACATGTACTCAAATTAATCACTCTTAATCAAGAACCCTCACTTATAACAAGAACTCAAATGAATCACTCCCATCAACAACATTATAATGAGGGTACATTGTATATTGAAAAAAAACAGCAATAAAAAAGAACACAACAGTAACCGTAATTACTGCAATACTAACCAACAAATGCAAGCAAGTAAATGATTTTCTTAACATTAAATTGGAACTGAATATAAAGTACAGTCTAGTTCTTTTAATCTGGAGCAACTCAACTCAGTTGTTAAAGCACTGATTTCATAGCCAAAAGGATACAGGTTCAATACCCACCATTGTCACATCAGCAGCCATGGTGCATCCTTGAGCAAGCATTTTACTCTAATTGGATCTGCATGACATAACCTTAAAAGTAGTGATGTGGCATAAAATACCAAATTGAACCAAATCAGACCTTTTAGTTTGATTTCCATTATGCAAACCTTTTACAGTAAAACCTGTCTTGAGAGACCACTGCTATGAGAGACCACCTGTTTTAAGAGACTAGAATTTCCATGCAGATTTACTGATTATATAGTGTTACAACTTGTTGTGAGAAACCAACTGTATTGAGAGACCATTATTTCATCTACCTTACAGGGAGAGCATGACAATGGCAAAAATCTTAATTGCATTATCTGATGGCTATATCTCTGCTTTTACTTGCAGTTATAACTCACATTATATAAATGTGTACTGTAGGATGCCCTTCTAAGGTTGTACCCTGCCCTCTCTGGGGTGCAAATTAACTGCAATGAGGGGCTGCCCTGCCTTACATCTCTGAGTTTTATCAAATGTCATAAGGTATTTTGTTAACAATTGCATTTTACGCATCAATATAGCATCATTCATCCTTATGTTTTGCTTGTAGTGCACATATTATTTGAAAATGGAGTATATAAAATGCTCTCTCTTCTAGGAAGGGTACCCTCAAAAGAAACTTTACCGAGCTTAAGGTGCTGGGACTATATGGCAAAAAGACTACACTGTATGTAAAGTACAGGAACAATAACCTTAAGAAGGTACCTTCAAATTAAATGCATTTATAATATGGTTGTCTGTCTTGATTGTGCTAGTGATTGCACTAGATTAATAAAACTAGACTGTACATGTAACTCTAGGAACATAGGGTGAAAATTTACAAAAAGATTCTAATCTTCAAGGTGATCATACTTCCTGCAAATGAAAATAAAGTACTAATTGAAACAAATCATGAATATAAGCAAAGACCATCTTATTTCATTAACTAAGATCAATTTCAGATCAACTAGACACTAGAAGAAGTCTTCCCATGAAAACCCAATGCTGACATGACTTCTATTCAGGAGGTGAGGAAAGTTGAAATTATTAGAATTTCAAGCTAGCATTGTTTGTGGTAGCTCTATTGGGTGTCAAATTGCCATCATTTTCACTTACATCTAATTCAATGTAAATGAAGTCTTTTATTGAAAACCCATGTTGTTTTGACCACTGACTCACCAGAGTAACAATAACATGATTTTCAAGATGGTTGCTGTGGTAGCCATTATGGGCATCATATCTGCACAAAAAAATATTTAAGACCAAAAAGACATCATATGAAATCTTTTATTGACCCCCTGCCCAAATTCGACATGATTTTCCATTCAAATGGAGTAGTGATAACACAAGTTTCAAGGTGGCTGATGCGGTGGCCATATTGGATGGCTTCACTTTAAATTATAAGCAGTTTTTTGGTGAAAACACAATTCCAATATGAAATAGAAGAGTAGCAAAAACAGGACCTGTATGTTGGTTGATGTGGTGGCCATATTGGATGGCATCATTTTAAATTATAAGCAGTCTTTTGGTGAAAACCTAATTCCAATATGACTAGAAGAGTAGCAATAACAGGACCTGTATGACGGCTGATGTGGTGGCCAAATTGGATGGCATCACTTTAAATTACAAGCAGTCTTTTGGTGAAAATATAATTCCAATATGACTAGAAGAGTAGCAATAACAGGACCTGTATGATGGCTGACATGGTGGCCATAGATATTAGCACCATTTTCATTCAAGGGTAACTGATCATTATAAAAACTCTACTAATGAAAAACCCTAAGGGATATCACTATCCATTCAAAATGGGTAGCACGCTGGCCACCACCTGTACATCATAAAAAATCTTTTAGTAAAGTCACATGTTGACATGATTATTCACAAATGACTGATTACAGTCGACTCCACTTAACTGCACATCGGTTAACTGCACACTCCGGATAACTGCATGTAGTCACACCGGTCCCGTTTTTTCCCCAATGCTTAAAAATGTACTGTACCGTACTCCGGTTAACTGCACGGTCTCGTGACGGGCCCGAGGGAGTGCAGTTAACCAGAGTCGACTGTACCTTGCTTTTATAAAATATGTATCAAGTGAGTCGGAAAATAAAATGTTATGTTATCCTGATGTGTGTTTCCAACACAATTACAGTGAAAGAAAAGACCAAATGGATTCTGATTATTTCTCTATGTGGCATAGTTTTCTCGAAAAGATCTAAAGACCAGGCATGTCATCCAAAGTATCCTAGAAACATTAAAATCTGGCTGTCAAACTCACATTTGGCTGTACAACCCATATTTGGCTGTACAACTCTCATTAGGTTATACAATTGACATTAGGCTGTACAAACTACATTAGACCATACAACTTGTATGAAGCTGTATACTTTTCATTTGTATAGTTTTCATTTGTAGAATTTTCATTTGTATAGTTTTCCATTTGTAGAATTTTCATTTGTATAGTTTTCATTTGTAGAATTTTCATTTGTATACTTTTCATTTGTAGAATTTTCATTTGTATAGTTTTCCATTTGTAGAATTTTCATTTGTATAGTTTTCCATTTGTAGAATTTTCATTTGTATAGTTTTCCATTTGTAGAATTTTCATTTGTATAGTTTTCCATTTGTATACTTTTCATTTTGTATTTTCATTTTTGTTCAATTTCCATTTGTACAATTTTCATTTGTATAGTTTTCATTTGTATTTTCATTTTTGTTCAATTTCCATTTGTAGAATTTTCATTTGTATAGTTTTCATTTGTACAATTTTCATTTGTAGAATTTTCATTTGTATAGTTTTCATTTGTATTTTCATTTGTACAATTTCCATTTGTAGAATTTTCATTTGTATAGTTTTCATTTGTAGAATTTTCATTTGTATAGTTTTCATTTGTATTTTCATTTTTGTTCAATTTCCATTTGTACAATTTTCATTTGTATAGTTTTCATTTGTACAATTTTCATTTGTAGAATTTTCATTTGTAGAATTTTCACTCGTATAATTTTTATTTGTATAATTTTAATTTTTGTACAATTTTCATTTGTACCATTTTCATTAGATTGCACAATTCATATTAGGCAATACAATTCAGATAATGTAACCGATTTCTGTGACAGTCCACACAAAAAGCCATTGAATTCGGAGAACATCTGAATGAAAAACCATACTGATTTAGGCTTAAATTTGGGTTAGGTTCAGTATATTGCTGTTATTGTTGTCCCTTTTGGTTAGTTTGCATGTATTAGTCTATCAGGAAAGAGAACCATAGCTAAAACAAGCTTGGAAAGGACCCTGAATTATTCCAATTTAATGAGGTGGCATGACAAGAACTTTATCAGGATCATAATATATGTGGTCAGATATGGTCAGATTACAGAGGGATCACTTCATGGAAGTTTTGCAGTACATACTGCATCACTCACACACTGTATCATGTACTTCATTATAAAGCAGACTGTATTATAGTGAGGGAAAACTTTAACATGTACTTCATTATAAAGCAGACTGTATTATAATGAGGGAAAACTGTATCATGTACTTCATGATAAAGCAGACTGTATGATAATGAGGGAAAACTAACATGTACTTCATTATAAAGCAGACTGTATTATAGTGAGGGGAAATTATCATGTACTTAATTATAAAGCAGACTGTATTATAATGAGGGAAAAATGTATCATGTACTTCATTATAAAGCAGACTGTATTATAATGAGGGAAAAATGTATCATGTACTTCATTATAAAGCAGACTGTATTATAATGAGGGAAAAATGTATCATGTACTTCATTATAAAGCAGACTGTATTATAATGAGGGAAAACTGTATCATGTACTTCATTATAAAGCAGACTGTATTATAATGAGGGGAAAATGTATCATGTACTTCATTATAAAGCAGACTGTATTATAATGAGGGAAAAATGTATCATGTACTTCATTATAAAGCAGACTGTATTATAATGAGGGAAAACTGTATCATGTACTTCATTATAAAGCAGACTGTATGATAATGAGGGAAAACTAACATGTACTTCATTATAAAGCAGACTGTATGATAATGAGGGGAAATTATCATGTACTTAATTATAAAGCAGACTGTATTATAATGAGGGAAAACTGTAACATGTACTTCATTATAAAGCAGACTGTATTATAATGAGGGAAAAATGTATCATGTACTTCATTATAAAGCAGACTGTATGATAATGAGGGAAAACTAACATGTACTTCATTATAAAGCAGACTGTATTATAGTGAGGGGAAATTATCATGTACTTAATTATAAAGCAGACTGTATGATAATGAGGGAAAACTGTATCATGTACTTCATTATAAGGCAGTCTCACTATAAGGCAGTAAACTCTGACTCCATTGAATAGTGTAAGAGAAAACTGCAATTACTCTTCTAATAAAGTTATTCTCACGACGGACATAATTCATGCAAACATGATGCATCTTATCAAATTGCCCTATCATGCAAACTACATGCAGGGGCATACAAGCTCTAAAATACCTGAATTTTCCATATCCTTCCTTAACAAATTTCTTAAACTGTCGCAGGCCTACGATGTCAGTGTAAATAATATGGACGGGAAGTTCTTTACGACTCTGGCAGGGGGAGTTTGCATCTGGAAGTTTGGATAAAATGCTGAAACAAACAAATAAAATGTATGATATTATAGAAAACAATGGAATGATTAATAAATGTATGGAAATAACAAAATACCAACTAAAAACCTTCTTATCATATGACACTTACAACCCTAGCTGATGCTGCAGTTTCACCTATATTTTTTTTAAAATGATTTAACGCGATTTTTCAGCACACGATAGGCTATACATGGCGGTCAGTATTAATAGTGGAGGAAGAACCCGAAAAACCCCCGGAAAGAACGACTGACCCACGAGAAGCTACTGGCAAGCTTTCTCACATAACTACATTAGCCAAATCTTAGACTCGAACTCAGAGACAGGTGAGATGGCACTGATCCGTAACGGACAGCCTTTAGACCACTCGGCCACTCAGAGCCCCTATTTTGTTTATTATTTTGTGTCTAATTTAAGCCACGAATTTACAGAAATAAAGGAAAATATGACAAATAGCACCCCAATTTATGTTCTTCAATCAAAACCATATGCTAATTCAATTTTATTTATGTAAAAATGTATTATCTATACCGTGTGCTAGTTTCATTTAAACCCTTTTCAAAATTAAATTTTTTAATACAAGAAATTTAAAGTATTTTATACAGCTCCTATTCACACATATGTATACAGTATCCCAAAAATATCATGTGTATACAGTATCCCAAAAATATCATATGTATACAGTATCCCAAAAATATCATATGTATACAGTATCCCAAAAATATCATATGTATACAGCATCCCAAAAATATCATATGTATACAGTATCCCAAAATATCATATGTATACAGTATCCCAAAAATATATGTATACAGTATCCCAAAAATATCATATGTATACAGTATCCCAAAATATCATATATATATATATATATATATATATATACAGTATCCCAAAAATATATGTATACAGTATCCCAAAAATGTAATTTCCACTTACTGACCAAATTAATGTGAAATCAGTAATGACAGAAAAGAGAACAAATGTTAAGTGTTCAAGTACATGTATTATTTAAATGAAAAAATGAGTTATCAAATGATATTAGTCATGGACATGTGATTTCAATTCTTTGAAACCTTAGCTTTACTATAAGTTCAAATTGTTTATAGCTTCTCCATGCACAAGCAGGCATCAATCAAAAAGAAAGTCCACTGTTTTCAGTTGAGCTAGCATCATCAATATTTGAAAGGTTTATACACATCAAAGATTGTCATATCCAGATGAATACACCGTAAAAAGAGCTGTTTGTCATTTGTAGATGTGAAATAATTCACCGGAGTCATATCAATATGTGCTATGGGTGACTCATTTTACCCTCAGTCACTTGTTTGACTCATGCTGAATGACAATATTACCAAGTTTAATATTTCTCCAGTCAAGCAACAGTTACTGTATTTAACCATGAAGGGAATGATAATATTACCAAGGTTAATATTTATCCAGTCAAGCAACAGTTACTGTATTTAACCATGAAGGGAATGTACTGATGATGCAACTTCATCGACAGCTCTTTAAGTAAAAGATCGCATTCAGGAGCTTTAGTAACTGCTTGCTTTAGTGGTTTTGGCTATCTCAACTTGATCTAATGCTGAATATGTGAATGACCTGAGCAACTGTGTAACAATGGAATATACACTGACAACAGTTAAACCCCCTACAAACTATGACATCATTCTTACCAATGGAACATACACAACCGGGAAACCCCCTACAAACTGTGATATCACTCTTACCAATGGAACATACACAACAGGGAAACCCCCTACAAACTGTGATATCATTCTTACCAATGGAACATACACAACCGGGAAACCCCCTACAAACTGTGACATCATTCTTACCAATGGAACATACACAACAGGGAAACCCCCTACAAACTGTGACATCATTCTTACCAATGGAACATACACAACAGGGAAACCCCCTACAAACTGTGACATCATTCTTACCAATGGAACATACACAACAGGGAAACCCCCTACAAACTGTGATATCATTCTTACCAATGGAAAATACACAACAGGGAAACCCCCTACAAACTGTGAAATCTTTCTCACCAAAGACGGGGCATAAACAACAGCTACTGATGTGATTAAGAAAGAAATGAAGTCTTTGACATTAACATTAATATGTTACTATACATTGTTTTCACTTTAAGATACAGTTAGCTACATATTTGTTTCTCATAAATTTAATGCAGAGAATGCTTTTAGTATTTTATTATAAGGGGAGTTGCCCCCTTGTCACTGAAATAAGAAGGAAAAAGAAAACAAAGGAGGCATGCTGAAGAAAATGAACATGGTCAAATATACCTAACAATTAAATATCCATCTCTCTTTATTCCTACTCCTCTCTGTAAGGACTCTATCAAAGTCAAAATCATCTAACAATGTTCCCTCTAGTTTTATAAACATCAATGTCTTTATTACTTCTGAGTTTAATCTGTTCCTAAAGTGTGTGAATACTGAGAACCCCTTTCATAGTCTGCTTCCTGAATTGCCTAAAGTATATCTAGTTTAGCCAGTCTGAACAAGTTGAAAAATGGCTGTTATTTACTCTTTTCCACAGCTCAAATATATCTTTGCTCCAATATATTTTTCATGATAAGAACTCTTCCGTAGTCTCACTCTCTTTAAGCCATGTTTTGCTGACTACCGTGCCAGATTTCTTATATGTTCCATACTGCTGTATTACAGTCTTAAGTCCTTCTACACCATGGACTATTTTTTTGTCTTTAAGACCAATGACATGGATTTTGTTGCAACAGAAGTATATTCTTGAGGAAATGCCTGCTTTATTTCATGTTTTAAGCCTCCAATGAAATGTTTTTGAAACAGTAAAATAGGCTGTCCTCATTGCGCACAACTGTACATGAATTTCACTCTTTCTTTAAAACAATGGAGGCAGTGGCTTCAAAGTAAGGCTTGTGTACATTAGCATATAATGCTTGCATATGACCATATCATATGGCTTGGCGTGTTATGTAAAAGTTGATGTCTTCAAGTTCAAATAGCAGATTTTTAATGCAAAAAGCACTATTTTACCCACAACTTTGCAAATATCACAGAACATACCTCTTGTCTTGGAACTCTGTTATAACCATTTTCACTCTGACAAACAAGAATTATAAAATTGTGCTGCACATTTTTTTTTTTTTGTGTGGTACATCTAACATTGTTGTTGAAATATTGTTTTCCGTTTCCTGCCACCACTAACTACAATTTGAAAATATACAGTAATTTTACCTCCCACCACGGTTGTTTCAACTTCCAAAAAATGAGCTCTAAGTGCATTTCTGAGACCATGAACAAGGAGTGACTAGACGATAGCTTAAATGCTAACATCAAGAGAATGCAAATGGAGTATAGACAAACTGAATGAATTTCAGTTATAAATAAAGTGCAAATGAAAGGTAGACTCTGTAAAATTATCTGCTTCAGGGCTTGTATATGGTTACTAAATTTAATATCACTCGATAAAGATGTGAAGATTTCATTCAGGCCTTAAAGTAAGGTTTAAAATTATTATGTTGATACCTTCAGACCTAGTGTGTGTCAGAATAATTTTGAGTAGCTTACATTTTGAGTTGGTCCACTTCACTGGTAATAGTCAGCTTATGCCCAAGGATATACAGTGTGGTGATCAGGTCACTCCATTGAACCAACTCACCAAGTGGTCCTCCTGCAGAAAATAAATCCAATGTTTATATAATTGGGCAATTCTGCCCAAGGATATACAGTGTGGTGATCAGGTCACTCCATTGAACCAACTCACCAAGTGGTCCTCCTGCAGAAAATAAATCCAATCTTTATATAATTGTGCAATTGTGCCCAAGGATATACAGTGTGGTGATCAGGTCAATCCATTGAACCAACTCACCAAGTGGTCCTCCTGCAGAAAATAAATCTAATGTTTATATAATTGTGCAATTGTGCCCAAGGATATACAGTGTGGTGATCAGGTCACTCCATTGAACCAACTCACCAAGTGGTCCTCCTGCAGAAAAATAAATCTAATGTTTATATAATTGTGCAGGTTACATCTGGTATAACATCACATGCTTTTGAGATCTCAGCTTTATAAAAAAATGGAGTTTCTCATGCTGCATAAGTACAATTATTTTATATTTAAAATCAGCAATTTCTGTGGGTATGTTTTGGATTGGTTTTATAGAGTTTAATGCCAGTGTAGCACATGACAGGCCAGACATGAAGGCCAGTATAATTGATGGAGGTGAACCTGGGAAGAACCAAGGACCCATGGGATAATTCTAGCAAGCTTTTTCACATATCCACATTGGTTAAAGTAAGACACAAATTCACATGGAGTGAGGTAAGCCATGTAGGAGATCTGTAAAGGTGTGAGCCTTATATCATTCAGCCACCTGATGGTCCTATTTCATTTCTGTATAAATGTTGTTCCAGGCAATGGATTAAATAGGAAAAACAATAATGCTGTATTCAGGTCATAATACATAAAACAAACCATAACTGAACAACACTTGTTTCTGTCGACAGTCACACGCCGAAATATCTAATACCAAGCACAAGCCTAAATTCTTACATGCTCTGTGGGTGAGGAATATACACCCATGACTGTTCTGAACATCTTGATTCTTAAAAAAAATGTTCCAACAGGCATGCCTAGTGTTTTTTTACAGTTTAACTTTGTGTGTTATCAGTCATACAAAATGATTTTCCATGTGATTTATGTACTGTAACCACACTGTAAAAGAATGAGGAGATAACTCATCTTCATAGAGGTTTCAGCATCAGGTAAGGGCGATAACTCCTCTAATCAACGCATAAACTTGATGCAGACATCATTCACCTATTCTCATGTGCATTTGTTTAAAGAAATTATTCATAACAATAAAAGTGTAAGCTAGAGAATCTATACAAAACTTTGAACTTTGAACCCCAAAAGCTAAAATTCTCTCCTTGTCCTATACCAAGGATTGCATGCAGTACACCATGTATGGTCCCTGCAATTTTTTGCTGCATGGAATGAAAATTAACTCAAGACCATGTTTAACTAAATTTTATGTGCTTTCATCATAAGAAGTGCTTTTAATTTAAACCAAAAGTATGAGACTCCATTCAAAGATTTACATACATACGACATATCCTCCAGGTCCCCTGCTAATGTCAAGGTCCTCACTAATGACAAGGTCACCACTTACAAGCATGTCAAGGTCCCAAGTTATATCCAGTTCTTATTGAAACTACCATATGATCCATCACAAAATTTGTATACTACATGCTAGTACCCTACAAATTATGATCTAGTATTTTAAGTTTTATTCTATCGACACCTGGTTTCCATGGTAACACAAAAAATACTGAATTGAGAAAACTTCTAAAAGCAGATCTGTAAATTGACTGACTTGTGTACTAAGTCTGCTTGAAATACTAAGAATGATTTTAAAGTTATGCTCGATAAATGATCATGTTCAATGATTGATGAGTGTGATTTGACAGATTATTTCAATGTGTAAACGATTGGATTTGATTGGTTTCACTGGGTAAACCATTGGATTTGACAGATTTCCCTGTGTAAACCATTTAACAAGAAATAGTACAATAACAAGATATTCTAGAAAACTGAATTGTCCATACAAGCTTTACTGGTTCAAAACAGCTCACTTATCCATAATCTTGTATCCCAATTCCCTTTAAAAGGAAGAACGAAATACTAATCTCTCTCTCTTCCTCTCCCAACCCTTTATTCTCTCTCTCTCTCTCTCTGTCTGTCTCTCTCTCTCTCTCTCTCTCTTTACAAACCCTTTGTTTTCACTATATTTATAAACCTTGTTTTCTCTTTCTTTCTACAAACCCTTTTGCTTTCTCTCTATATAAACCCTGTTTTCTCTTTCTTTCTACAAACCCTTTGCTTTCTCTCTATACAAACCTTGTTCTCTCTTTCTCTCTACAAACTTTTTGTTTTCTCTCTATATATAAACCTTGTTTTCTTTCTCTCTACAAACCCTGTTTTCTCTCTATATATAAATCTTGTTTTCTATTTCTACAAACCCTTTGTTTTATCTCTCTATATAAACCCTGTTTTCAATTTCTCTCTACAAACCCTTTGTTTTGGAAAAGCTGTAATGAACAATAAATAGTAGAAGTTGAATATTAAGAGTGAACCTCATCTCCAGGAACATAGAAGAAATAAAACTACTTTTGAAAAGGAATTATCACTGTTATGTTTATTTCAATTTCACGGCACATTGATCATTGTATTTACTGCATCAATCCAAGGAAGTGAAAGCTAAGTACCTTTCCCAATATCACACAAAGGCAGCCAACCAGGAAAGACCTGGGCAAAGATTTTTGACCCACGACCCTGCATATGCAAATCTGATGCCTTAACAACTAACTACTGTTTCCCTAAAAAAAACCACAAAAAACCAACACAATGAGCACTATATTGAAAATGGAACAACGATTTTGATCTCTCTCTCTCTCTCTCTCTCTCTCTTGCTTTACACTAGCCAAAGTGGACGATTTCAGAGTACTGAACACCGGTGACCTTCCCAAAGTGGACATTTACAGAGTGCTGAACACTGCTGACTTTCTCACGGTGGGCAGATAAAGAAAACTGACAACTGCTGACGTTCCCACAGTGGACCAATTAAGAATAATGAATACTATTTCATTTTCTCCCAGTGGAAAATGAAAGAACACTGAATACTACTTACTTTCCTACAATGGACAATAAGAAGAACTGAATACTACTTACCTTCCCACAATGGACAATAAGAAGAACTGAATACTACTGACCTTCCCACCAGCTGCATGATACTCTTCTTTATTATAGTCAAGTAGCTTGGCCAGTCCAAAATCGGTAATCTTCACCTGACTGGCACTTTGTACTGAATGAATAAATGGATGAATTAATGAATTAAAGAAGGAAAATATAAACAAACAGACAAATAAATAAATGCTAGGTATAACAAGCTAATGAAGTAATTATATAATGACTACACACATACTCAAGTTTTTGATTACTGTATTTATCAGGTGAACAATGGGTATATGATTACTATAGCTGTAATTACTGTTTTCTAACACTGGATGACTGGATATATCATTATGATAGTTGTAATTACTGTTTTGTAACATCTGATGACTGGATATGAGATTACTATAGTTATGATTACAATATTAATCAGCTGGAGATGGGATGGTTGATTACTATTGATGTAATACTATTTTAAGTTCAGCCTAACTTAGAAAAATGTTTGAATCTCTTAATTGATAGACTATAGTAAGACAGGCTGTAGAGTGAATAGACTGTATATGGAGATAGACTGTAGAGAGAATAGATTGTATATGGAGACAGACTGTAGAGAGAATAGATTGTATATGGAGACACACTGTAGAGTGTATAGACTGTATATGGAGATAGACTGTGCAGAGAATAGACTCTATATGGAGATAGATTATATTATCTCCAGACTGATTCACTGTACATACGGTAGAGTGATAGACTGTACAGATAAACTGCTGAGAGATGGACTGGTTACAGAGACAGACTTAAAGAGACTGTACATAAAACATAAACGTTAATCAAACAGAGATATAATGCGAATAGAAATAGACTGCTTATAAGATTCTATATAGAGACAGACTGTATAAAGATATGCTGTATAGAGACAGAGTGTTTACAAGACTATAATATATAACAATGATTGACTGTATCTTGATAGACTCTGTAGAGACAGTGTGTACAATACTATAATATATGTAACACAGATATACATCGGCAACACTACATATCTCCTACATAGATATAGCAGGACAGAATGCCCAGACATTAGCAACACTACATGTCTACTACATAGATATGTCGAGACAGAATGCACTGACATTGGCAACACTACATGTCTACTACATAGATATAGCAGGACAGAATGCACAGACATTGACAACATTACATGCCTACTACATAGACATAGCAGGACAGGATGCCAGACACTGGTAACACTACATGTCTAATACATAGATATAGCAGGACAGAATGCCCAGACATTGGTTACACTACATGTCCACTACAAAGATATAGCAGGACAGAATACACAGACATTAACAACACTACATGCCTACTACATTGATATAGCAGGACTGGATGCCCAGACACTGGTAACACTACATGTCTAATACATAGATATAGCAGGACAATTTGCCCAGACATTGGTAACACTACATGTCTATTACATAGATATAGCAGGACAGTTTGCCCAGACATTGGTAACACTACATGTCCACTACAAAGATATAGCAGGACAGAATGCCCAGACATTGGCAACACTATATGTCTACTGCATATATATAGCAGGACAGAATGTCCAGACATTAGCAACACTACAGGTCTACTACACAGATATGTCAAGACAGAATGCACGAACATCGGCAACTCTAGATCTCTACTCCATAGATATAGCAGGGACATCCTTTTTAAAACTTAAGGAAAAAAATATTATGGCATAACTTGTGTAAATTCCTTCTTACCAAGGACATTTCTAGCTGCTAAATCTCTGTGTACTATGCCACGCTCTTCCAGATACGTCATTCCCTAAAACATAAATTATATATATATATATATATATATATATATATATATATATATATATATATATATATATATGTGTGTGTGTGTGTGTGTGTGTGTGTGTGTGTGTGTATATATATATTGCTATACCAGTCTCACAATTTTATATTATCCATAAGTTTAGTATGATTATTTAAGATGTGTCGTACATGTACCTTGTTTCCAATTATCACGTTGCCTCGAGACGGTCCCTCGTTGAAAGCACACGGCTTTGAATGAGATCGACCAACCGACTCTCATTTGATCCATTCTGATGATTATTTCAACTCATCTTTATGCTTCGAGTAACTGTTAGTAACTTATGTATTACTATATGACGATATTTTATGATGTCTTAGCTGTTTACAGTGTATTTTTAATCAAATAGTGCCTCCCAGAACGTGCTATGCTACTTCGTAATGACGTCGTTCCCAGTCTTTTCAAGTTGCTTGAGCGCGAGCTGGTAGCGTTTTCGTTTCTAACCAAAATCGGAGAATCTCGAATGTTTCTGTTGTTTGTTTATGTAAACATTAGAGGTTCTCCAAGGGTATAGAGAGTATAAAAAGGGCTCCTGTCGTCGCAGACGAGAGAGACATAGAGAAAAAGGGGTTAGATAGAGATTGAGACTGATTGCATTGAAATCGAACTGTTCTAAATTTCCTCAGTCATGAATAATTTTATACAGGTAAAATCCCTCTACAAAAGTGATATATTATTGAAATGACAAAATTCGGATTTGTCCAGATTTTGATTTCTTCCAAATTTCGGATTAGCCCCAAAACTCGGATTCGTCCAGATTTTGATTTCTTCCAAATTTCGGATTAGCCCCAAAATTCGGATTTGTCCAGATTTTGATTTTACACAAATTTCGGATATGAGTTTTACAATTTATTTATATAGTTTAGGTAATTAGGGTTAATACCTGTCTCCAATAAGATTAATCTTTGATGTTATAAAAACATTAACTTTATTTTATAAAATCTTTATTTTATAAAATCTAGTTCATAAAACCTTGATTCTGAAATTGATGTTTTTTTTTAAAGATGGCTACAAACTTGTGTATTAAACAAGCCACATTGTTGGATATATTAAATGTATAGTCATAAAGTATAATTACAATTGTGTATGTCCATGTACTTGTGATATTGTGAATATTTCATAAAAGCAAATAAGAGAGAAAACACAATAAAAAGTAAGACATAATTTATTTTGTATTTACTTGTCATAGATAGTACACAGTTCTTCATTCTCCTCTATAAGCTCTTCTGTCGTTCTAATCTTTTATTGTACAGAAATATCAATGCAAACACCCCAATAAATTGGTTACATTTATTTCACCTCAAGCCAGTACCAGACGAACCCAGAATATGTTATGACTGAAAGAACCTTAGCAAACGGTCGTAACAATATATATATATATATATATATATATATATATATATATATATATATATATATATATATATATATATATATATATATCATGCTTTAGAATAAATAGCTAGCAGTAAGTTAGGAAAGATCAATAACTGGTCCATCAAGACCCTTAGCAATGTTCAAGTGGTCAACAACAAAAATAGTTTGAAAACCACTGTACTAGAGTTACATTTATTGAATTCATAATAACTTCAAAACAAGGGAATTAACTACATGTATTACTCAGTCCCAGTGTAGAAATCATTTGAATGTGACCTGAAAACTGTAAACTCAAGTAAAATTTAAACAGCCTGCAGATCCCTGACATTTTTTAGCTGTGCTTTAAAGTTTCTGTCATAAACTAGACTAAAGTATATGCAGATTATTTCCTAGTCTAGTTCTCTGCTTCTTATGCTAACTACATTATTCTCCACTAGTCATATAAACAGGAAGTATAAAAGGCAGGGAACCAGACTAATGTACATTTCTTAAATTGCCCTTGTAGTGCATGAGTTGATGTACTGGTGGCATATATTGTTTGCCTTTAGAGTTAAACCATATTGACAGGGGTGAACAAGGTCAATGTATATTAAACCAGCAAGTGAGAATTGTTTGCAGGATTCAATTGGTAGTCTTCAAGACTTGTGATGTTTGTTTGAACACACCACCACCCAATATTAAGTGATTACATCCCAATCAAAAAGCTGTCATTTATTCAAGTTGTATGCCCAGGTTACCAACTTTGCTTATAGAGTTAATCCTTGTAGGTCATCTTTGAATGAAGCCATTTTCGTTTGTCTTTGAGTAAAGGGTTCTGTTTCTGGATGAGATTATTGTTTCTTTTTATTTAAATAATTGTTAGATATGCAATGCATATTTTTCATATTTTACCAAAACCATGTCAAAACTGACTTTACGTTTGATATTACAAATGATCACTAATAATTTTAACATCTAGAACGTTAATAACAATGGACAAAAAAAAGACAAGTTTTAAGGCTGGAGAAAATATTTATTTTAACTGAAAAAAGTGAAAAGAGCAGAACACTTGCAAAATTTAAGTTGATTTATAAGAAAAAGAGTAGTTCAGAAATGATTTCATATGCTAAAATATGTGACCTTCAAATGTTAATGTTATTTCATGTTTAATGACAGAAGTATATCATTATTGCTGTATAATTTTGTTCTTAGATAAATGCATACAAGATTTTAGCAGGAACTATTAACAAGAACAGAATATATGTAAAGTGATTGTGGTTATTTTTCTTGAACATTTTTTAAAACTAGACCTTGGAAATTGGTCTTTTGTACAAACCTGCTATGAGTAACCACCTGTCTTGAGAGACCGAGTTTTGTTGGCAGAAAGGACTGTCTCTCATAACAGGTTTTACTATATTAAGAAATATTAAGAAAACTGATAACAAGACATTAGCAACAATAAGACATCTATCAAATACAGAAACTTGAGTGTGATGGGAAGTAGGCAACAGAAACACATTTTGAGTTCTGATTTTGTTCTTGATGTTTGGTTAGCAATATGAGTCACATAGGAAAGACTGCATTCCTTAAAATGTGTGTGAGAGTATGATTTGGATTTTTAATGTAGTTTTAAAATGATTTTCAGTCAAATCATTACAATGTCTGCAATGTCACAGTGGCAGTTTATAGTGATGTATAGCTCTGGGCATCATTATGTGGACATGTAGCATGATGTTCCACCCAATCACATTATCCTGACATCAAGCCAACCAGTCCTAACACCAGCCTCTTAAAGCTGAGTGAAGCAGCTGTTAGTACCACATTTATAAGTCTTTGCTATGACTCGGGCTGGGTTTGAACCTGCAATCTCACATCTGAGGCAGATGCTCTTATCACTAAGCCAATGGAGTGATCCTTAAAATGAAAACACACACACAAAACAACGTTCTTACCCTGGCAATCTGTGTACACCAATTAAGGAGACTTTTAGAGCCAGTGTTATCCTTGTGTTTTCTGATGTAATCAAGAAGACAGCCAAGCGGCATCAACTGAGTGATTAGCATCATTTGGGATGCCATACATATGGCCAAGATTCGGATACAACAAGGGTGATCAACTGATGTCATTACTCGAGCCTCTTCCAAAAGTTCTTTGTTATGATTTGGTGAGCTTCCTTCTTGTAGTACTTTAATTGCAACTGGAATTTTGACATTCTCTCCCTCAGGATTCCAAAATAACTGAAATAAAATGAAAAAAATATTATAATTTCATTTGTAATGACATAACATGTATGGTAAAGCAAGTAAAAACCATTTAACCATTTTTCTGAATTTTCTTTGCCAACATAAATCAGTCCACAGAAATTGTGACTTTACTGTGACTAAACCAGTCTCAATTTTCTGAATCTCTCTTAATCAGTCCCTGGAGTATTTTGAATATTCTAAAAGCAGTCCCTGGGTATGCTGAACCTGTCTAAACCAGTCAGTGGGTGTTCTGAACCTGTCTCAGCCAGTCCCAAAGTAATCTGCATCTTCATATAGTATTCTGAACCTGTCTAAACCAGTCCTTGGGCATTTCAAACCTGTTTCAAATGGCTTGGTATTCTGAACCTGTCTAAACCAGTATCTGGGTATTCTGAATCTGTCAAAACAAACCAATCTTTGGGTATTCTGTATCTGTCAAAACAAGCCAGTCTTTGGGTATTCTGAATCGGTTGAAACCAGTCTTTGGGTATTCTAAATCTACCTAAACTAGTCTCTGTGTATTCTTAATCTGTCTCAACCAGTCTTTGGGCATTCTGAATCTGTCTAAACCAGTCTTGCGTTATCCTGAATCTGCCTCAGACAGATGTTCTATAGTGGACAACAAAATACTTTTATTTAAATATCCTGCAATTAGTTTCATACCAACAAGATATCATCAAGTCTTGATGCAAGGCCTGTTATTGGGTGCAAACCTAGGGATCAGTTTCTTTTGACACCACAAGCTCAAATAAATGCTGTGGAATGTCCATCTCTCAATGCTAAAAAACATTTGTTCTAGCTCTAGAATGCCAATCTAATACAGAAATTTATTTGTATCTTTTAATATAACAACATTACAGGCAATCAATCCAATCCTAAAACATGCAAAAATTTTACAATAAATAATAAATTAAGTTAAAAGTTGAATTACCATCATGACACCTCTAATCTGCCAGGTACTATACAGCAAACAAATTTACAGGAAACCCATGGTCTGCCAACTACTGTACAGCAAATAAGTTTACAGGAAACCCATAGTCTGCCAACTACTGTACAGCAAATAAGTTTACAGGAAACCCATAGTCTGCCAACTACTATACAGCAAATAAGTTTACAGGAAACCCATGGTCTGCCAACTACTGTACAGCAAACAAATTTACAGGAAACCCATAGTCTGCGAACTACTATACAGCAAATAAGTTTACAGGAAACCCATAGTCTGCCAACTACTGTACAGCAAACAAATTTACAGGAAACCCATAGTCTGCCAACTACTATACAGCAAATAAGTTTACAGGAAACCCATGGTCTGCCAACTACTGTACAGCAAACAAATTTACAGGAAACCCATAGTCTGCGAACTACTATACAGCAAACAAATTTACAGGTAACCCATAGTCTGCTAACTACTATACAGCAAATAAGTTTACAGGAAACCCATAGTCTGCCAACTACTGTACAGCAAACAAATTTACAGGAAACCCATAGTCTGCCAACTACTATACAGCAAATAAGTTTACAGGAAACCCATGGTCTGCCAACTACTGTACAGCAAACAAATTTACAGGAAACCCATAGTCTGCGAACTACTATACAGCAAATAAGTTTACAGGAAACCCATAGTCTGCGAACTACTATACAGCAAATAAGTTTACAGGAAACCCATAGTCTGCTAACTACTATACAGCAAATAAGTTTACAGGAAACCCATAGTCTGCCAACTACTGTACAGCAAACAAATTTACAGGAAACCCATAGTCTGCCAACTACTATACAGCAAATAAGTTTACAGGAAACCCATGGTCTGCCAACTACTGTACAGCAAACAAATTTACAGGAAACCCATAGTCTGCGAACTACTATACAGCAAACAAATTTACAGGTAACCCAGTCTGCCAACTACTACAGCAAACAAATTTACAGCAAACCCATAGTCTGCCAACTACTATACAGTTAATAACTTTACAGAAAACCCATAGTCTGCCAACTACTGTACAGCAAATAAGTTTACAGGAAACCCATAGTCTGCCAACTACTGTACAGCAAATAAGTTTACAGGAAACCCATAGTCTGCTAACTACTATACAGCAAATAAGTTTACAGGTAAATCATTCAAAGTTTGTTATCTTATGCAGTGACATTTAGCTAGACATATATAAAAAAAAGAATTCACTGGCATGGAAAACATTAGATCTAACAATGACAAAAAACCCAATTTAATTCACTGCAAGACAAAATATTAAATACAAATTATAACTATAATATAACTAGAAGAAAGACATATAATAATAATAATAATAATAATAATAATAATAAAAATAATAACAATAATAATACAAAATAATTCTTACTTTGTACACAGTCCCAAAAGCTCCAGAACCAATAATTCCACCCCTACGCAAATCAGACTCCTTGATCAGCTTTAAGATGGACAGATCTGGTTTTGCATCTGTTGGTGTAAGTGGCTGTAAATAAGACAAAAATTCTTAGGGTTATGTGCAAAGCTTTGGCCATGCCTATTCAAGTCATTATGCTTATCAAGTTTTCTATTTACTAAGTTGAAACAGAAGTTCAAGGCAGCTTGGTATATGGTATTCACGTGCGGTTTACCTTGCTCGCATTCGTCAAAAATATATTTTCTTGTGAATATTATGCTGGTTCCAACTAAATGTCTTGTCTTATCGAATTCGGTTGTCAACTCAGCAATATTTGTATAGTTCTTTATTAATGTAGGATTTATTTGTCTAAATAGTTACCCGTATATTAATGTTTTATATCGACGCGAGTATGTTGCAAAACACTGTTCAGCGGATATGCTTTTTACCGATGCAGAATTAATATCAAAATATTCCCCGGCGGAACATATCAATGGAAACGGGATGATTTTTTTGTCGATGAATCCGATAACCGGTTTTGCTATTTTCGAAGATTTTCCTGTTCGCCCGGTGCGACAACTTTCGCTTTGAGTAACAACTCGTAAAATACTCACCGACGGATTTGACTTAATCGGATCGATAACAAGATTTTTGTCAATTAACCCATTAAAACATTCGTAAATATACCAGCCAGCATAACGAGCTTTACAGTTGATTTCATCCATTACATAACAACCTCCTTACTTTCGTTTACGACGTCTGCTGATCCCAATACGAGTTGCTTCGTAGTTAATGAAAACAGGATGAGATACGAACTACTGCTCCATTACACAAATAAATTATATCTAATTATTATATTTGACTTTATAATGAAAACAACGATTTATATAGCTGTGTTCCGATAACACAATGTTGTATTTGCGCGCGAAATATCTCGATAACACTCTGTATGTTTTACCTCCACAACTGCTACATAATTCCGTTGATCCCATCATTTTCCACGCACAACAATTACGTGCCATTGTTATACTAATACATCATTACTCATTTCTAGCTTGTTAAATGTCATCCATGACCGCTCCGGTATCCTAGTGGTTATAGCGTCCGCCGTGGGAGCATGAGATCGTAGGTTTGATTACTGGCTGAGTCACAGCAAAGACATACAAAAATGGTACTAACAGCTGTATCGCTTGGCGCTCAGCATTAAGAGGTTAGTGTTAGGACTAGTCGGCCTAGTGGCAGGATAATGTGACTGGGTTGGACATCAAGCTGCATGTCTTCGGCATGATACCCCTGTGTTAGACATCACTTATAAACTGCCTCACTGCAGAAATCATAGCGATATGACTGAACAACTGTTAAAATTCATAATCAAACAAACAAACAAACGTCATCCATGATTTCACATCAGAAATGCACCTCTCTACTCCTTGGATGGTAGCATCAGCTTCAGTTGGGTGGCTAGACATGTATGTTTGGGTGTCATCTGCGTACAATTGGTGAGACACTGGGTGATAATATATGACACTTGAGAGCGGCTGAGTGTATAGAATGAAGAGAACATGTCCAAGAACAGACTCATGTGGAACACCACAACATACATCAACTGGTCTGGAGTGTATTCCATTTGCAGATACAATTTGTGTCCTTTGACTAAGTAGGACTTGAACCACTGTAAGGCTGTGTTCTGGATGCCAAATACATGCTGGAGATGCTGAAGTACTTTATCAAGGTCTATTTGGTCAAATGCTGCAGACAAATCAAGAAGGGTGAGGACTGTAATGTTTCCACTATGGAAAGCAGAGGGAATGTCATTAAATACTTAAATGAGTAGTTTTAGTAATTTGACAGGGGTGATTATGCAGGCTGTACATTGCTAAAAAGACTGTTTGAATTCAAATGAGATACATATTGGGTTAGAACAACTTTTTGTAAGACATTTCATATGAACAAGAGATAATAAAAATCAATAACTAAAGAACAATACAAGAAAAGTAAATAATAAAGAACCAATACCAATTCAACATCAGTTAAAAACCAGCGGTGTCAATCAATTGCACACATATACATATACTTTTACACGATAAAGAACAACAAAAAGTGTTGGGAATGATCTATATTAATTACTAGTTTTAACCAATTGTATTTTACTTTCTAGTTTTACTTGAATTAGCTACTTTGTTTTAAAAAAGTTCTCCAAGATTTCTTCACATGATTACTTTCCCAGTTTTACTAATCATTTAATATTTCACTGATAGTTTCTTTGAAAACAATCTTGTCCAAAGTTCCGTTAGAAAATAATTCACTACAAATCACAGATTCCTCCGCGTACATCTTATCGTTACAGCGTCCTACTTGTGTCAGCCCAAGAGTCCTTGCAATCCACTTAGTTTTACTTATACTATCATCTAGTGGCCTACCAGCCGCTATAGCTTCAACAAGTTCATCGATAAATTCTCGATAAAATTCCATCTCTTTGATGCCGCCACGACATAATTATTGACAAATATCAGAAGTTTAATTTGTTATTTCCGGTGATTTATTTCCACCTCCTATTGCGCCAATAAGAACCTCTAACCGATCAATATCTTGGATAATATTTTTAGTACTTGTTTTTATTAATCCTAAGCCATACTTGAACACCACAGGCAGTGATTTACTCATAATATCAATTATTTTTTCATCAAAATGAAAGAAGCCAGGAAAACCAGCTACATTTGAAGCTAAGGACCTTAGGCAATTTTATTTGTGACTTCCTTTGATGAAGTGTGTAACCGTCTTGATTTGATGAAGAGTGCATGTGCGATTGAAGTCGCCGCCAAGATCAACTTTGGATGGTCAAACAAAGCCTCTTTTATTTTTGAGGCGGCAATTAAACTGAACGGGTCATCAAAAAAGAGAAACCAGGATAATTAGATTACATCCGAAGTGAACAACCTCGGATAATTTTATTTGTGATTCTGGAAAGAAATTAAAAAAATAGGGGTTTATTTCAATTTTCAAAGACCTTTAAAGCACTCAGGGTAATATGCTCGATTTTCCCGAACTTTCAAGTCCTTGAAAATGCTACCTCATTTTTCCTTAACTCTCAAAGACCTTCAAAGACCATACGAACTTTGACAGGGTATACAAACTAAAAAAATGCATCCAATGGAAACATCGATAGTAATAATCGAATTTTACAAACAGCTCAAATGCATGGTATAGTTAAATACCCCATGTAATCCGCTATAGGCTGCTAAAGTATATAAGCAAACCAAGCCTTTGCGGAAATTGTAAAGGGTAGTGACACTTCACAAGTCATTGCAAAAGAAAACCAAACTGCAACTGCTGCGGAGGAAATCATAAAGCAGGATGAAACTGCAGGGAACAAATGTGCATGAACTGCACAGGCTCTCACTACCCTAAATCACACCTATGTTCACACAGCACACGTGAGTATGATCTAGTCCAGCTCAAGGACCAAGAGCAAAATGGGACCCCGAGTGGCCGAGTGGTCTAAAGTGCTGTCCGTTACGGACTACTCTCATCTCACCTGTCTGCGTGTGTTCGAGTCTAAGATTCGGCTAATGTAGTTACGTGAGAAAGCTTGCCAGAAACTTCTCATGGATCGGTGGTTTTTTCCGGGTTTGTCTGGGTTCTTCCTTCATAATTAATACTGTCCACTATGTATAGCCTATATTGTGCTGAAAAATGGCATTAAACCATAAAAGCAAGCAAAAACAAATCAAGAGAAAAATTGCATATTAGGAAGCCAAACACAACATATTTAACAAAACCAAAAAACCACCCCAACTGAAAAAGAAATTGGGGCAAAATACATAAAACAAAACCCCAACCCCAGGAAACACATAACCATAACCATCCAAAAATAGCACAAAGTACACAAATTACCAACGAAAGCTCCAACACCTACCCAATAAGATATGTGCTCCAATATGTCAATGTGCTAACACCCACATATTGCAAAACAGCACAAACAAGCACATCCATGCCAACCCGATACACCAACAAATACAGGAGCTCTCACTTACCATCTCCCATAACCTAACATACCATCACAAAACAGCAACAACTAGGAACAGAAAACAAAACAAACTACACCAATTCATTTTCTCCGACTGAACGACACTACCATCACTCCCAAACAAGTAAAAGACTGACACTATCATGTATCCCAAACAACAAAAATTCCTCACCTTATAGCAGTGGAATTGCCGTGGAAATACAAAACAAAATACGCCTGAGCTCATCAAAACAGAATATTTCAGTGCAAAAAAAACCACACAAAATCTGCCTGCATGAGACCCACTTAACAGTGAGCATAAAGCCAAAATTTGTAGAATACAACACGGCATACTACAAAAACAGGACCAACGGAAAAACAAAAGGGAGCCTCGCTATCTGTATCACTGACCTACTCCCAAACACTTGCGATGACGTATCAGAACCACTCTCACCCCCAGGCAACAACATCAAAATCCAAACTGTCCTAGTTCACACATTACGCCAATAAATTAAAATTAGTAACATCTTCAACTCAAGAAGTGACAATCCATCTTCAATCGGCAATTACAGGAAGGTTATGCCTCATCCCACAGACAACCACATAATATGCGGTGGCTTAAAAGCACACAATAACATATGGGGAAGTATCAACAACCTTTGAGGCAAACTTCTTAAGAAATAGGCCACCGAAACCAATGTAAATGGAGCCGGCATGAGACTGAGCACTACAATGGGAGCACTCTCGGCAATCGACAATCACCATGGTCACAACCAAATTGGCTAAAATTACCTCATGGGAAGTCAATCAACAGAGCACCCTTGGAAGTGATCACTTCCCTACCACACTTACTCTCAACATCATGACAGAACAACAACCATCCAACAACACTCCAAAAACGTGGACATTCTTGATGCCCTAACCTCGGCAGCCCAACAAAGCATCACAATGACAGCAGCTCAACAACTCAAGATCACAGTCCCATTGTGAGAGACAGCCCTCCGAAAGAAATAGAAACCCCTCAACATGTGTAGCATACTGGCAACTCCAGCGATTTTAACTATTTATAAAATCAAGGAAAAGAAACAAAAAAAAAACATAATTAGAACCTTCAAAGAAACAGTGTGGCACAATTATTGTATAAACCTTAATTTCAAGACCAATGCCAAGCAAGTGTGGGGCACAAAAAATAGCATTTAAAAGGGAAATCTACCAAATCTACTTCTAAACTGGCCGGCAACCTCAATAACAAGGGAAAAAAAGCTAACCAATTAGCACTGCACATCTCAAGTATGAGTAGCAATAACAACCACACCACATCCTTTCAAAAACACCATCAGACCATGGAAAATAAACACTTTACTATGTTCCCTCACCTTGGGCCTAACCTATCACGACTAAATGAGGACTTTACCATAACAGAATGGGCAACGGCCCTGTCTGGAAGAAAGGTCACCTCACCCGGGGAAGAGGAACTCGGTTAAGAAATGAACACATAACTGAAAATATGACCGAGATAATACTCAGCTACTTCAACCCAAGCTAACGCAAGGGACAAATCCCCAAAACTTGGAAAAAGGCAATACTCATACCCATACATAAACCAGGCAAAGAACCCTAGGACATTAACTCATATAGGCCCATATCGCTCACTGACAACATCTGCAAAATTATGGAAACCATGATAAACAACAGACTCAAATACCATCTTTAAATGAACAAACTGATATCCGAGAAGCAAAGCGGCTTCAGTAACAAAATGTCCACGTTTGACCAATTAGTAAGCATCAAACTCACGTTTAGCTCAACATGCAAATGTGACCAACAGCTCACAGCAGTATTCCTCGACCTAGAAAAAGCGTTTGACCTAGTTTTGACAAGAGGGCTTTTATAAAATCTCAACACATACGGAATAACCGGCCCCATGCACAACTGGATATCAGATATCCTCACCGATCGTAAGATTGTAACAACAGTAGGGGATCAACTATCAGATGCATTCCAAATGGAAAACTGTAAACCGCAGGGCAGTGTACTCAGTCCCACTATTTAACAACCTGAATTAATAAATAGAAATTGTAATAAATTTATATAAAGGAAAAAGTAATGTCAGTACTTAAATGATGTTTTTATTGAATTGTTTTTGAAAAGATTTCTTTATTTCTTTAAATGGTTACCTTTTTAATCAAAATACTATGCTAAATAAAGAATTTTTAATAAATCTGGCATCAGTGATGTTTCTTGTATTTATTTTTAAATATTTGAATATACACCTACTTGCTGTAGACTAATCTATTTAATATGTCCCATTCCAATTCCACTGCATCAGCATCCACACCTGCACTGACAAACACTGGCCGGAAATGCTCCACCAAAATTGCCACGCCATCATCACCAATGTCTGTATTAAACAAAAAATTTGCATTTTAAGAAAACTAATTTACTTCTGAAGAAATATGATGCCTATAATATAATAATGGGAAAAACATCAATTGTCGGATGAAAACAGTAATTGGAGATTACCTGAACTGTTTTGTGAAGCTGCTGGCCATATCTTGAAGTCAGCTATCTTGCATGCACCTATAACACCATCATGAGCATCACTAAATCTGTTCTCAAGACATGACATTAAGGATGTTGTCACTTCATCTCTGGTCCTTTGGATCATATCATCTTCACCAAAGTCTACATCTGTTAGCCTAGAAATACTGCCATGTTGTCTTAGTCGAGGGCCATCTCTATAAAATATTCAGGGGTTGGAACATTTGTATTTCACTGTTGAAGTGCAAATGTAAAAGTGACAATTTATATTCTTAGAACATCTGAAATGACATGAGTATTAAATCATAAATGATTGTTTTTACCTAATGAGGTTTATATTTATTGATTAAAAAATGGTAATTACAATATGTAAAGATTAATATAAAAAGCAAGTATGTGAGATAAGCCATAAAATTAATTTTGCTTATAATCTAATCAGTATGATTCAAGTAAGTATGGAATGTAACAGTCTTCAGATGAGAAAGATAAATTAGCTAAGCATACTTGAATTTATACTTCCTCAAAATGGAAATGGTGGCATCCAACTTCTGCTTGATGTCAGCAACTGAAGCACTTGTATCTTGCAGTATTAATGACAGTTTGGACAGAAGTGATACAACATCTGTCATGAACAGCATAAATTTCAACATAGCAGGTTCTCTCATTATTTTCAAGAAACCTTTGGCCTTTCCAAGTACATCCGATGTAGCTCCTTTCTGTGAAGGAAGCTGATAACAAAAAAAAACCTTTCGTGAAAATCTAACATTTCTTCTTAGTTTAAAAAATATGTATGAATTAACATAATATGGATAAAGAATAAATAAGCAATAGTAATAAACGTACTCTTTTAATATAAGTTAAAAAAATGAAAGCAATTTTTAAATTAAACTTTGTACAATTAAACTCATGCACGAAACGTATCTTCATATGATAATTTGTTACATTAGAATTCAGTTGCATTATATGCGACTGACAGAGCCGTGCATTTCAAACTGCATTTTATATTTTCAATGGGTATTTAAATTTCAAATTAAAGATTAATACCTGTTCAAGGTGGTTCTTAATGGCTGTATATCCTATCCAGAAGCTGTCAAGAGCTCTCTCAGTGTGCGGTAACCAGCGTTCTCCTCCAACCATGCTTGGCATCACTGGTGATATGTCTAGAGCAGCAAATGACCTCTTTAAATTACTTCTGTTGAGGGACTGTTGTGGTAGTAATAATACAGTCCCATCAAAAGAGTGTTCATCTTTGTATAACTGGAGGCTTTTGTCACTACATCTTTATATGCCATCTCATGCCGGTGTGCAAAGCTGTGAATACCCTATAAAGCTGGTTGGATCCTTTTTAGTTTAGATACAACTCCAGCACTTTTGCCCATCATTACACTTGCTCCGTCACTACCAAATGCAACAATCTTGTTCTGCCAATTAGCGATTCCAGCATTATCCAGTGCAGTGGTAATCTCCTTCAGGATCCCTTCAGCATCTGCCTTTTCCACACTATCGATTGCAAGAAACGATGATTTAATCTCCTCCTTTGCAAATTCTTATATATACAATTTCCTCTTCCTGAATTGAACTGTCAGTACAACCGTCGCACACTACTGCAATAAACCTTGCTTCATTCACACCTTTGACAAATCTCTGTCTTTCAATTTCAGCGATGTAGTGAGTAAATGTAACAACCTGTTTATCATTCCTGTAAGTCTCTCCAACATCAACTCCTTTCATCTCATCCAGCTGACACATCCATACATAGTCAGTGAAGGGTCTTCTGTTCTTTACGATAGCATGTGCATTTCTAAACAAATTAATAAGCCGGTCAAAAACAATCCGATTTAAATTTTTTCAAGATCTATCCAGCGGTCGAGTCTTCTTGTGATATCTGCATAGCTGCTTTACTCTCTGAACTCTTTTTGTGTTGCCCACAGCTTTCATGGGCGTTTATTGATTCCATTTTAAAGTTCGAACAACCCAGAACAAAACTGGAACTTTTCTCTGTGTTTGTTTTTGCGAATTCCATACACCAGTTACACCGCATTATGTTCTTGTCCTCATCATAATTCAGCCATTCCCTGTCTTTTGTCCATGTCTTCTGAAACGTTCGATCACGCTTTTCCCTTTCATAAGAATAATTCCTCTCTTTTGTATCATTTTCATTCAATTTTTACTTTTATTCCGGAGGCTGAACACCTTCTATAAAATGGAACATTTTGCCTGTTTTATAAGGTGGGAATTGTGCCTCATTTTGAAATATGAGATGTTACAGTATAACTGACAGAAACCCGTTTAAAACACATGCTTTTGCCCCCCCCCCCACATCAAATGGCTTCTCCCTAATAAAGACTTGACTTCAGCGGATGTTTTTCACGATCAAAGCAGTGGCTAAAGTAAACACTGTTATAAAATATTAACATCAAAAGATAATCTTAGTTTAAACTTGGAAAATGTGTGCTCCCATCAAACGAAGTCATCTGACTCAGCGCGTTGTATTTAACTCAGGTGCTCGACGCGAGCTTGATGTGAATGAAAAAGAAAACAATAATCAAAAGAAATAATATCATACATAGCGACAAAAATACCAAAAATATTCCTGAGATATTTTTCTAAGGTATTTTTGTCACTCTGTATGATTTGTTTCTTTAGATTTGTTTCCCCCTTCACATCAAGAGCACATCGAACACCTGTGCTATTTAACAGCTCCAATTACGGTCTCATCATTAATAACATACGTTTCGTAATTGTTCCTAATTAATCGAACCTCAGTGTATTGTTGAATTTAATAATAAGCGTGAATATTGTCAATATTAGATGCCCATGTGAAATTTTAAGTCCCATCAAATGGTTGGATATATCCACGTGTATTCAATTATTTGTTCAATCCACTTTGGGGAAAAATATAAAAGCTATTCTTATTATCATAGAAAAGTAGTTGCTTGGAAAATGATGTCAGTAATGTTATCATAATAAATTGATATAATTCTTCAAATTATTTCGATGCAAACATAAAATATGAGTTACCCGTTTGTGACTCGGAGCAAGCAAAAAAAAATTCCTTCAAGAAAAAAACATGTAAACTAATTTCTTTGAGTAGTTGATTCTATGTTCTTTTCTGTGGTGTAACGTTTCATAATTTGTTACTGTGGTCGCGTGAATAAAGCGTCATACCATTTAATTCACTATGAGATTAATACGGATCAATTTCCAAACCTCTGTTGTTAATAACGGGACGTAAATTGGCGCTGTTAAGTGAAACGCACATAATCAGATGGCTTCTTGTAAAAGAAACACATTTCCGAGGCAGAAATTGACTTCATCTTCACATGCTAATATTTTATGACTGTGTTTACAACGGTCACTGCGTTGATTCTAAATAACATCGGCCAAAGTCACGTCTTTATTAGGGTATTGAGTAAACAAATGATGACTGTTGATAACCAGAAACTTACTAGCCCGTCGGACTATTGACATTATGAAAGTTACTAGCCCGACAGGAAATCTACTAGCCTCGGGCTAGCGGACTACCACTAATTTCGAGCCCTGAGATGCCATCATGTTCTCACCACCCAGAAAAATGCACATAGAATAACCAAACTACATATCCACAATTAATTAATGAAGTTCGTTAAAGTAACCCAATTCTTAGGGATGCACCTAGATGAATGTCTAACCTGGAAACACCACACTAAAGAGCTCACTAGAAAGTGCAAAATCGATCTTAATCACTTGGAAATCTCAAAGGTACCACCCGGGGAGCCAACCAGGAATCTTTTATGACACTTTACAAATTCCTAATAAAAACTAAAATTGATTATTGGTGTCAAGTATATGCATCAGATTGCCTAACAAACCATATAAAAACTCAACTCCAAACAACACAAGGCCCTAATCATCTGCACTGGTGCTCTTAACCAACCCTCCCTCGAAGAACTACAAATACTCACAGGGGAGCACCCACTAAAACTGAGAAAGGAGGTAAACATTATAAGATACGCCACACGAGTATTGGTTAACAGACCATACCAACCCTCCAGAAAAATAATCCTACAATGCAACATCAACTTCCACTGGAAACAGGTCCCCAATCCCGGTGTAGACATAAAATTCGCAAACTGATTAAAGAACTCAAATTACAAGACCACCAATCTGTTAACACAAATACCTTTAAACTGGGGAACAACCTTATGTGCGACACAACCGCCATCACTTACAGATCTGAACAAGACCAGGATTACAGCATCAAAACTAAAATACTACTCAAACTTGAAACACAATTCATAGGATACACAATACAGATCTACACCGATGGCTCCAAAAACTACAAACCAAATAAACATTCAGTGGCAGTAACAATACCAGCAAAGAGCAAACAATTTTGAGCCGGACTAACAGACAATTTTTTCCATATACACAGCTGAATTCTGGGGCATCATACAAGCATTCAAATGGGTCCAGCAAACAAACACACCACAAGCAGTGATCAACAGCGACTTGCACAGTGTCGTCAACTAAATAAAGGCAAATCACACCATCACTAGAGAGAATTTCCTTCAAGAGGTCAACCACTTAATTCAACTACTAATACTCAACAACCAAATCATACAATTCATGTCGGTACCATCACACACAGCAATACCAGGCAAATATCAAGCTGATGGCTTGGAAAAACAATACCTCAAGAAACAAACAACAACAAACATACCCTATAGCATCCATGAACTGGATAGCAGCATGAGAATAAAGATCGACAATGCCTGGCATCAACTCTGGGACAAAAGTAACAAACAACGCAGCATCCTACACAGGGTCTCAATTAATACCAAACCATCAACAATAATACAAAGCCAAGAATAAAACACCATCAATTTAATCATAGTTGGCAAAATTAAGTTGGCCAGCAGCATCGGGAAAAATCTAACACCCAAGAGAGACGCAAAAAGCAAATGCCCACACTGCATCCTCCCATAAAATCTAGATCACATCTTTAACATCTGCCCAGATGCAGAGAACAAAGAGCTAGATCATTCTAAGCAAACACACATAAGTTTACCATCAGTCTACCTGGAACGAAGCCACAACAAGGGCATCACATACCACAACATTATTGAGTATCTAACTTACATCGGAAAAAGACAAGGCATTTAAACATAAACTAAAATACTCCATCCCCATCGACAAAAGGCCATACACCAACAACAAATAATACAAAAAACAAACAATATAGCCGATATAAGGAGAATCAAACCCCTGTGATCTCCAGGCTTTGTCGTACAAGGATGCAACTCAATATTTAGGAACAGTAACTAGGAACGCCAAATTAGAAAATATAATGTGGGCAAAACCCCAGGACCATCAGGCGCAGCAGCACAACCACCAACCAAGGCATATAATAACAAATTTACCCAAAGGAGAGATCCTAAGCTACCGCCTCCCCACCCTCGCTGAAATAAACAAACCAGAAAATGAAACAATTCCACACAGTTGATCACTAAGGAGGGACGAATTACCACCAATCAGCAATAAGTCCAATGAATTTCGTCACGGGAACAAAAATGCATACCCTGGAAAAAAGACATCTTCTTGGAACGTTGGTGCCACTGGGAGGAAATATGACCTGAACAGACACCAGAAAAAACAGATATGGAAGCCTTCATATACCAGTAGCAGCTAAACACCCTGTACAATGTATGTACAACAAAAGCAAGGGTTCTCATGTTGGCAAGATAACCTATTTTGACTAATCTCTATCTCAAGCCTAATTTTACTTGTTTGATTTATGCCTAATATTGACTGACCAAATTTTATTCAAGTCACTCAGACAATCATTTTACGGAATTAAATATGTACTTTAAGTACTAGAATAATTTTCGGATGTGAAAAAAATAAATTTTACAAACTCGAATTGTTTTGATTTAATTGCACAGGTGGCTAACACAATATTGGTTTGTTAACGTCAATTAGAATAACTGGACTCAAATTTGATTAAGTACGAACTGGGGTTTCTAAAGCAATGTAATGGTGCCTTCCTTTTCAGGTTTCTCGCCTCCTTTTCCACTGTCCAACACTGTGTATGGGTTGAGATGTGAAAAAAGTTTTACCTGCCATATTACAGATAACTAGAGGCGACATCATACGTCATTGACCAATCACGACTGGCCTCACATATTGCATTGGATGCCATCTAGCAGTTTGATATTCACATTAACTAAGAAGTGATGGGTACTAATCGGACTTGTGTAAGTAGCCTACCATTCGGGTAAATAGGGTCAATTTTGGTACTAGACATGACGGCCTAATTGAATTACGTGTTTATCACACATTACTGCATTGGGACATTGCACCATACCGTCCCTACGACTAATTAAAAAGCCCGTTTTGGGGCATTAACCAGATGCACATGCCCTTATGGGCGCAAGCGTCTAAAATGTAAATCATCATCATAAAAACAAGCACCAAAATATCTTCAGAATATATTTAGACAAGACTAAGATAATGAAAGGAAAATATGTTCTTGTTTCATTGATTTGGTAAAGTCTAATTTTATTATTTGTCAGACAGTTTTTTTTTATTAAAGCTAGTAGAAGTCATATTTCTTCAGCTGCCATTGACGAAGGTCATAAAGTAGCTATGTCAGTTGGCTGGAAATAATGCATTAAGACACACCATCATAATTAGACAATTCAGTGCAAGACCA
This sequence comes from Unio pictorum, assembly GCA_030141615.1. Lineage (NCBI taxonomy): Eukaryota > Metazoa > Mollusca > Bivalvia > Unionida > Unionidae > Unio > Unio pictorum. The sequence continues at coordinate 3,212 of JARLTB010000041.1, read as the reverse complement.
TGCAAGCAAAGTTCTTTGCTCAGAGACTCCTAACAGCCAAAATGTTTAATCTGAGTAGTAGTTGAACCAACAACCATAGTATTGTCATGGAATTTTGTATGACTGGTATCAATATGCATATATGATCAAAAATGTACTCGGGTTTCGCTGCTGTGTACAGCGTCCCCGAGGGTTGTTTATTAATTATAGGCTCTAGTTATTTCGAAATAGTGAGCTGCATGTGCTAATTGCCTGCAGTTTAAAATCATAACGGTCACAGCTAGGGTATATTATAGAGCCACGTTTCTGTAAACATCACATTACAATCCAGTTTTGTCAGAAAGCTTCTCGCTTTAACGAAGCAAAACTTTCAGCTAAAGATGTCAAATAGATTTAAGATTATATTCTAATAGCTATTTGTATTATATGACATAATTGTTTCATATATCAAATGTTTTAGTATTTATTCTGAATTCTACAGAGTTAATACCTGGGTGATGCAGCGCCATTATATTAGTAATACTATAGTCTGCTTCGAGATAGCTTCTTGTTGTAACTGAACAAACAGTTTAAGAATACACTGCATGTATTGATCGTTTAATGTAGATTAATAAATAATTCATGTGCTCGCATGCGCAGCATATATGAACGAAGAATTAATTATCTGTGTCACATGTATTAAATGGTTTGGTTGTATCAATTTTAGCCGACCGTGTGTGGGGTTTATCTATGCTGCCTGTGTGTGGTGCCATGTTGTAGTGACCGTGTGGGGCTTGTTAACGCTTCCCGTGTTGTGGTGACCTTAGGTGGGGCTTGTCTATGCTGCTCGTGTGTGTTGCCATGTTGTAGTGACCATGTGTGGGACTTGTCTATGCTGCCCGTGTGTGGTGCCATGTTGTAGTGACCGTGGGTAACCGTGTAGGGATTGTGCATGCTGCCCGTGTGGTGACCATGTGTGGTGCCATGTGTAAAGAGACTGGGTGATCGCGTGTGCCTGTGTGGTGCCTCTGTATGGTGCTATGTGTATGCTGCGTTATACATATGTATTATATATAATTGGGTGATGTCAAGTCGCAGAACTGTGGGGTTTCTTGTGATGTATACGCTGTGTCTGGTGACGTTAATTCGGAAGAGTGAGCTGGTGTTCTCGATGCTAGGGACCAAGGCCTCGCGACCATCGAGTCTGTGTTGAATATAAGGGCTATCGAGCGATTCTTCAAACAAACAGGTTTGAGTGGACCATGCGTGGCAACTCCACTACCATTAACTAGAGAGGGTGGAACCGGATATACATCTTGGACGTCAAATGGACGCCACGATAGTTATGAAATACTAGTTTCATATTATTGTTATTACCATCTGAGCAAATATTTCACATTTATGTATCAACTTTATTATTTGAATGATAAATTCATAAACTTATAATTTCAGCTTTACATTGCTTAATCATTATACGAACGATAAAATCATAACATACATACCTTATATGAACGATGTAACCAAACTTATAGGCATTTACATCTGTCTCGTTATACGAGCTATATATATTTGTAAATTCATACATATACTTGTATTTGTAGATCGGGTGATAAGACGTTATTCACGTGTTTCAAATGTTTTTTGTTGAAATCATCCTTTGAAGTTTTTTTTCATTGAGTTACTTGTTGTTGATAGTTCCATGTTAGGAACATTATAATTTTTCCTTATCTTTTCTTTATAATGGTGTCAGATTTGATTTATATTTAAATTGTGTTTATAAATAAACATCTTACTAAAGCAGTTGCTTTGGCGTCTTCACTAATCCAGTCCCAACCCGGCTTCATCCTGTGACAAGTATCACTATCCTGGCACTCTAATCTTTCTGCCACTACCAAAGTAACAGTATACATGTTAAAAGCATTTTTCTATTCTTTTTGAATACCATATTACCAGTTTAGAAACAACAAGTACAAAACTTAACTTTTACTATATTCCAACACAATGACAACAATAAGACATAATATCCGTAATGTGTATAAGTTCATTTTGCAAATTTATTACATCATATAACAATTTTCTATTAAATCTAGCACAAAAAGGCTTTACAGTTGAAATAATAATTTCCAGTTACTGAGTTTTGTCGCTGTCATGGCAAGATTATTGTGAAAATGAAACTGGAACACACCCTGCTCCCCAACTTGGATACAATCCAAATCAAAATGTGCCCTGTATTTCTACCAAATCTAGGATTTGTAAATAATGCCTTTGCAAATTGATTGATTCAGAAATGTCATGATTATTACCAATAGCTCATGTAATTAACATGTGCAGCAAAATACAGGTATTAGGTTGCTGCCCACAAACAGTAATTGTTTTCCAATTAATCTTTTCCATGTGTTCCTCCTCCCCCATCAAAATTATTCATCATATCTTCCAATGTATCGTATCGATACGTGGCACAGGCGTATCGTTTCACCCCTACTTGCCATGCACTAGAAAAACTCCAAACTGGTTATATGTATTATATATCCAGACCTGCCAACCCTAAAGCAACATTTTCAGTAAGTCAGCTGAAATTTTTCAGTAAGTTAGACCAATTTTCATCAAGGTGTTAAAACTCATGTTCTGGCAACAATTGTAATAACCTATACAGTTTATGTCGATGTTGTAACTTACAATAAATAGCTACTGGATGCTTCAATATTTTTTCTGTTCTTCCCACAAAGAGTCTGAAGATCTTTCAGTTCCATTTGTCTATTCATACTTTTATCCAAATAATGTATGTTCACTAATAAGTCAGCAAAACTAATAGGCAGCACATCAGCCCCCTTTTTAGCTGCTAAATGTACCAAATGGCATGAACATCCACTCTGATACACTGAGGGATTCACCTTAGTTATATGACCAAATACACCTTCATTGCAATCATCACTGAAGCACAATCTGATTCAAAGCTATACAGTTATTCCAACTTATGTTTCTCTTTTTCAAATCATCCAATAATGTGAAAATATTTTTCCCAGTAGAGGCTCCATCACATGTTGGAACTGACAAAGGTACTTCAGTTACCACCCTATTTGTGTTATCAAAATATCTAACAACAACTGGGTACAGCTTATCAGAATCAATGCTACCATCAGTTGCTATACTGAAAGGTTCGGATAAAATATTGTAAACAATGTGTATCTGTATTGACCTGCACTGTTTTAATACAACAGCAGTAGTTTTCTTTCTGCCACACGGATAACTATTTG